>PISX010032387.1:0-16274 GCA_004024625.1 Mellivora capensis
CAGAAATACAAAGTCTTAGGAGGTTGACACATAAATTCCTCATTAGTGGGGTGTGCCAACTCAACAGCTTTTGAGGGTAACAGCAATGCAATGAGCATGTAACAGAATCCTGGGGCATAGAAAAACCATGTCCCAGCATTTCTTGCCTCGTGTCATCTCTGGTTTTTTTCCTGGCACACGTTCTCAAATCTCCTAGAACTTGATGGAAACTACAACCAAGTGGAAAAGCAGAACTTGAGAGGAGGGGAAGAAACAAAAGGAAAATGCCTGTGTCCATAATTCTAGGGTTGAGACCACAATTCCCACCCCAGATTATACCATTTAGATCAGAAAATGATCCCAATGTTTTATTGCTGACACCAAAGTGAGGAAGAGCAGGAAGGGAGGGTGGAAGACCAATGACAATCTGAAAGCCCTCGTCTTGAGAAGAGGAGAGAGTTGGTGACAACTTGTTGGCTGGGCTAGGAAACACGGTTGGGAAACAGGTCAAGATTCCTTTAGAAAATAAAGTTTGAACATGTGATTTGCGGGTAGGAGGCAGCATATTTGATTATACACCATCGTAAAGGCACCGGATTCCATTTCTATTTAATTTTATGGCATTTGTGGGTTACTGCTTCTCTTTGTCGCCACTTAGCCGGCTTTATCTATTAGCAATGTTACATTTTTGCTATTCTTGGACCAATGACAATGGTGCAGACACACTAAAATCAGCTTCCCAAAAAGTTAAAAATCTGACGATAGATTTATAGAAAGAAAAAACTCAAACTATTAGGATTATCTGTAACTCACAATGTTCTATCTTTTACCTGCCAGGACAGGCGGTACCTAGAACTCAAAGCACAGGTGAAAACATGGTCAGAGAAACAAGTATTCTTAGATTTCAAAATTGATGAACATATTATTATTCACCTGCAACTGAATTTGCACTGTTACAGAGGACTTGACTAGAAGAAAGAAAGGAGGACAATCTTCAGTGAAATTAAAACAGGGTGACCTATTTCTAGTTAAGCCAAGCATCTATCCCAAATGGGCCATTTTGTAAATTAGAAAGCCAGATGCAATATCTTTTCTGATAGAATGTGCATAACATGTGTGTCTGGGGATAAGTGGGTGTATATTCAGGACGCCTTCCACTTTAACTTCTGTCTCCAGGCAAGGAGGCGCCCAAGCTTTCCAAGGGTTCCTCTTGTTTCCAGGATCAGATGTATGACAGCTTCCTCAGGCTGCTGGGTCTTACCATAGGGAAGCTGAATTTTGCCAAGCCCCCAACTTGTCTTAAGGAGATTTATACCTATTTCCTCCACCTCTTAGTATAGGTGACTTTTTCGCATTGCCTTCTTCATAGAAGTCCTCACCTTTTACAACATCATGGAGTCAGTTCTTAAGATCCGCTTTGGGTTTTCTAAGTTGCAGAAGGCTGGATCTGTGTGATGGAGTGTTAAGTGGTCGAGTTAATTGACATTGGTCTTACAGTGCCCTGGGACAGTCAAGATGGTGAGGTCTCCTCTCTCCTTGCCATGTCTCCTCCCTTGCTCGCCTTTGGGACTACAAGGAGGCTGCATATTCTGGGACCACAAAAGAGGCAGAAGACGGCCAAGGCCCTAAACTCTGGGAGTTGGGTGAGGTTAGCAAGAAGGGGAAGAGAAATGTATTCCACATCAGAACCTCACAAGGCATAGTCCCACTCAACAGCAAACCCCCTTTGCCCCTGGTGGATAGGAAGTACATTATTTAATTCTATTGTTGATTAGAATAAATGTACATTTTCAAGAAGAAGAATAAAAAGCACTTAATGGAGAAAGGGAGGCAATTGCAAACATGAAGGCAGGCAAGGGTAAAGTAAAAGAGAGTAGAAAGACTAGCATGCAGATAGCAGTAAGAAAGCTATCCTCCACAGTGCACTTTGAATAATTACACTGGGCTCATTTTTACCTCAGTCTCTGGTTTAATCTAAACCTCCACATTCGAGGAAGAAACCTGATCTGATCATTTCAGATAATCCTCACAATAATAATATTCAGAGAACTCCAATAGCCAACCCCATTAGAGAGCAAATTCTATTCTGACACTAAAACCCTTACATAAGTAATAAAGGGCACAGATGGCACCAGACATTAAAAAAAAAAAGCGATCACAGGTGTGTTCAAATTATAATTATGCCATACTTAGAAGTAATTCAGTCACATTTTTTAAACAAAAGAAAAACTATGAGAGTAAATAATTTGGCAGCAAATCTTTTAAAGTTTGAAAGTATTTCTCTTCAATAATACATACAAATATTTTGTTAAAGTCTTAGTTTTAATCGAGAGATAAGGAAGAGAAGCAGAGGGGAGTCTTAAAGATTAAACCTAGGTTAAATTTTTAAAAATTGCTACATAGTTATAATTTCTTTGACTTAAAGATAGATAGAAGAAGGCCATAAGTCTGGAGAAATTAATGTCTCCAATCTCCAAATGAAGGACATTTTCAATTCTTAGTAAGACAAAGAACGAATATTTTTACTCTTTTCACAAGCAACAAAATCCACAAAGCTTTTATCATATAAGTTTAAAAAAATAAGTCCTCTCAGGATTATAATATTAACGATGGTGAAAAATATGTATAATTTTACTCTCCATTTTTAAAATATGTGGAACATATATCATGCATTCATACTTCTTGAAATAGGCACATTCTATCAGAGAACGTTTGTAGATTCAGTCCTATTTTAACCTTTCCAATGCAAATCACTTGGGTCTTTCTAGGAGAAAACTGGAAAGAAATACTTAGAGGTTTAGGAAAGGCCACTACTCACGTCTCTGTAACAAAAAGCTGCTTTCACAGCACACATGAAACTTCTCATTGTGTGCTTGCTGGGAGGGGCGTGCATTATTTAACATTACAGAGGGTTAGGACCTATGCTGCTAAAGCATGTGCCCGAAAATAATGAAAGGCACCAGAAAATAGGTTCACACTAAGCAGAACTGAATCCTAGTGCTTAAGAAATCATTTTAAGAATCTGGACAAACAATGCCTCTCCTTACATATTCTAATCTAAAAAAAATAAACAAAACCGTTAACAATTTATTCACAAGGAATAAAACCACAGTAATCCGATTGAAGCCAAAGAAACAAACTAATAATTTTTAAAATGCTTCATTCTGAATCTAGGTCTGTTCCTTAAAGCAGTGACAATGAATCTATCTTAAGACAGAAATATCATTTTATCTTTTGGTTCAGAAATCCGCTTATTAACATTCAGTATTTAGCTTAAAATAAATAGCCTTCCTACTTGCTTTCCTACCCTCCCAAAATAAGGAATAATGACAGGGTGGGGCACACTGGTAGAGAAAGCTGTCAGAAAAATCATATCCAGTGTTTCAGGAAGCAAACCTAAGGTCCAACCCAAGGATTTTTTTTTTTTTCCTCCTGTGCAAAGCTATCATTGAACTCCACCCAGATTTGAGTCTACTTCAGCAGCAGGAAAAAATGTCAAAAAAAAACAACAACACAAAAACCCAAAACAAAAACAAATCATCTTCTGCATATTTGCTGAACATCAATGGCATTCAGAATTCAGAGGGTCGAGTCATGCATTATGAATGAATGGGTTTCCAATGGTAACTGGGAACCGAAGCCCTCAACCCCAGGGTTCTCCGACAGAGGACCGGGTGGGGGAAGGGTCGAATCGCACATTTTCCTCCACCCTGGGGTATGGAGGAAGGAATCCTGCAACTAAAATATTTCATCCCCATCTTCCCACCCAACGGAGAAATGCTAGGGGTTGGGGGGAATCTTCTATTTAAAATAAGCTGAATACACATTAAAATGGAAGACAAGTAAAAATAAAAATCTAATCAGATCACACTAGGAACTTGAGAAGAAAATCTTGCACGACTTTCTCCCTATTCTCAATTTGGTGCCTTTGTTTAAGCAAAGAGTGGTCTCCCTCTGTCTGATAGTTACAGAGCATGCAGCATCGCGGAGAGGGAAGGGCGGAGAAAAAAAAAAAAAAAGAAAAAGAAAAAGAAAGAAGGGAAAGAAAGAAGAAGAAAAGGAGGGAAAGGAAAAAAACCCAGGATAGAGAGAGCAGGAGAAATCAGTTATCCACCTGGCAATAAACTCAGCAATCGGAACATTTAGGACCTACCCATTTCTGCAGACAGACTAATCAACGAGGCAAAGAATTAAATCCTCCCAAAGCCTGTCGCGGCAGCTCCGCGGCCATCCACAAGAACAATGCACACTCTGCTAACCTCCCAAGTTTGGAAGCACCATGCAAAGAGACTGGTTAAAATTCCCTACCATGCAGTGCAGCCATCGTCAGAAGCCCAGCATGTCTTCTGCTCTATGTGGTGATGTGCCAGCTGACCAACAGAACAGAGAAGGAAAATGGAGGAAAAGAGAGAAGGCTCAGGAAAGTCGGCAGGAATGTTTCTGGGTCATTAACAAGTGGGAGACCCCTTTCGGTCTTGAAACCAATCAATCTTTATCTTACAGAACATCTTTTTCTCACTCAGCGTCTGTCGAAAAGACTGCAGCAAACCAAGCAAGGGATTGTGGGATAGGGATGCAGCAGCGAGCTGCAATGAGATTCGCGGGTGGCTGGCTTTCCCCTCTGAGTCAGCAGTCAGCTGGGTCCACGCTCTCGCGCTGGGCCGCCGAGGTCCGGCGCCGAGCACCGGGCTGCACCGCTGACCCCGGGAGAGGCGCCACGCAGCAAGGACAGGCACCCGAGTTGCAAATCCAAGAGGGGGTGCTGATGAGCAAAAAGGGGGATGCAGCGAGAACGCATTCTAGAAGGAAAAGCAGGTATATGAGACCTCGGTTCAAATTTAGAGGTGTGTTTTGTGAGTGTGTGCGAACACACGCTTACTTCCCTGAGTTAGGAGAAACACATCATCTGTTTCCTCCGGCTTTAAGTAGCTTGAAACACAAATGGAAATGGATAGAAATGCAAAACAGCAAGCATCTACTATCTTTTCCCCTCTTGGTATGAACCCAGAAACGGGTCTATAAAATACAGTTCCCCAACATGGAATAATGCAAATGACATTCCTCTGCTTTTTGTGGTTCTAATTATTTGACAAAAATCATGCGGTACATTCGTTTGCTTCAGGGGATAAACAGAACCGGCTGTTTTGCTGTTGATGGGAAGGTTTTTCAGTTAAGCATTGAGAAACTTGACAAACCTTACATACATACATAACTTGCTTTCCTAGTAGGTGACTGAACTTATTTTTTAAAAGGTTTTACTAAAATAAAAATGATAAATTAGCCATATAAAAACAATTAGATCCTCATATTACCAATAATACTTTAGAATTTAAGAAGCTTACGTATCGGAATGAACTTAACAATAGTTCCCTTTTCTAGAGCAATGGAGGCAGGGAACCATATTGTATTCTACACGTTGTTTAGTTACTAGCTTAAAAGTGGACACTCAACATTTTATCTAATAATAAAATCATTTGGGCACCTGGGTGGCTCAGTTTGTTAAGCGTCTGCCTTTGGCTCAGGTCATGATCCCAGGGTTCTAGGATCACGCCTGGTGTAGGGCTCCCTGCTCAGCGGGGAGTCTGCCTCTTCCTCTCCCTCTGGCCCTCCCCCTGTTTGTGCTCTCTCTCTCTCAAGTAAATAAAATCTTTAAAAAAAATAATACAATTGTTAATTCTCATATTTGATTACATTAATATTCATCACATTCTTTCCATGCAGTCAGGCACTGCGTTGAGCTCTGTGATGGGGCAGTCAGCTCTGCAGAGCAGTTACAATTACCCTCCCGGGAGCAGGTGATAGGGCATCCAGTGAAATCGACAGACCCAGGACATGCCAAATTTGCCATGCTATTTCAGATAGTACCCAGTTCTCAAAAGCCCGGGTTAACACCCTGTTTTAGAAGTTATGTTCTGTGGGACACCTGGGTGGCTCAAGCAGTTAAGAGTCTGACTCTTGATTTCCGCTCAGGTCATGATCTCAGGGTTGTGGGTTCCAGCCCCACATCAGGGCTCCCCGCTGAGTGGTGAGTCTGCTTGAGATTCTTTCCCTCTGCCCTTCCCCCCACTGATGCGTGCGCTCTCTCTCAAATAAATAAATCTTAAAAAAAGGAAGTTTTGTTTTGTTTTTTAACAACTTTATTGGGATATTTCACATATATACAATTAACCTTTTAAATTGTACAAGTCGGGACGCCTGGGTGGCTCAGTTGGTTGGACGACTGCCTTCGGCTCAGGTCATGATCCCGGAGACCCAGGATCGAGTCCCGCATCGGGCTCCCCGCTCCACGGGGAGTCTGCTTCTCCCTCTGACCTTCTCCTCGCTCATGCTCTCTCATTGCCTCTCTCTCAAATAAATAAATAAAAATCTTTAAAAAAAAATAAAATAAATTGTACAAGTCAATAGCTTTTAGTATATTCACAGATGCAGGCAACCATCACCACAGCCAGTTTTAGAACATTTTCAACATCTCAAAGGAACTCTATGCCCTTTAGCTATCATCCCTACCTTCCCACTGCCCCACAGTCTTAAGCAACCACGAATCTACTCTCTGTCTCAAAGTCCCCTCTATAGATTCTGGACACGAATTTGGAATCCTATAGTGGTCTTGAGTGTCTGGCCTTTTTCACTTAGCATAATGTTTTCAATGTTCATCCATATTGTAGCTATCAGGATTTCGTTCCTTTTTATGGTTGAAAAATATTCCATTGTATGGATATAGCCTGTTTTGTTCATCCATCTATCAGCTGATGGTCACTTGGGTTGTTTCTACTTTTTGGCTATTGTGCATAATGCTGCTATGAACAATCCTGTACAGCTGCTGGGTGGACATAGGCTCTGTTGTAAAAGTTTACAATTTAAGTGGCACTGACTCCTAAAACTACAAGCAGGCTACCCCTGCTCCTTTTTACCATCCTTGTCCTAAGACAGTCCAGCACAAAGGAGCCTGACCTGCATGATGGGAATGTCCCTCTTCTTTCCACTTGTGCTGCCGCTGGCCCTTTCTGAAGCCAAATTCATTGAATGCTGACTTCTCCCCCAGAACATCCTCTTGGCTTCTCTCCTCTCTCTCCACTCAACCCAAACTCTGGGGCACACACCTGGAGCGAGTCTCTCTTCTCAGAAGATGGCGGGAAAGCGGAAGAGATCCTTGGTCTTGTGGCTGGGCTTGTATTCACAAAAGGTTCACTTACTCATGTGGTCACTCATTCCAATGAATATGTATTAAGCATCCAGTGCGTGCCAGGCGCTGAGCAGGCACTGAGCATCTCAGCCCTCAAGAAGGTTGAAATCTGGTGCAGAAGGCTGATGAGCTAGCAGGCGATTGCTACACGGAGTGGTGAGTGCTTTGACAGGAAGAAGTGGAGGCCCTGGGAGCCCACAGGAGGAACACGCTGGGGCAGGGAGGTATGGAGTACATTTCAGGCATAGAGCACAGACAGGCAAACACTTTGAGGCAAGAGATGGCTTGCAGGACTTGACAGCAATAGTTCAGTGTGTCTAGAGCCTTAGGTGAAGGTAGAATAAAATGGTGGTCAAATGTGTTTCTGATCTTTTACCCAGAACTGGGAATATCTCTTTCTCGGAAACAGCGTTATATAGGACAGTTGGATTCCAAATACCTTCAGCACTATGGCTTCACTACTGTATGGGTAAATGGGTTTGGAGGGCTCAGTCTGCAACCTAACAAATATAACATTGTTTACTATAGGAAAATGCAGCCTCGTTTTTAGTGCATGGCTTGGCAAAGGACTGTAACTATTTATAAACTGGGCCTTGGATTACCACGGGCTGTTGTTAGCAGACCACAGCATCTTCTCCTTGGCACTCCCTGGCAACAGGTGGATGTTGGTGGTCGTGGCTGTTGGGATACCACGGCTCTCAGGTTCTTTCTGAGATGGAGCTTGCTTAACTGAGGCCTCACACAGCTAGACTGGAAGGCTGCAAGGGCAGAGAAGCATCCTAGATCCTTGGGATGGAAGCTGCCACACACCTCCCTGACTTCTTGGAGCTGTCTCGCCCCTCCCCACTGTTTCCCTCCCATTGAATAGATATTAGTGAGTTAACTGTCATCAGCCACTTTGACTGTGATGTACACTCAGGAAGTACACAGAGACTGAATATGAAAAGAACAGAACATGTGTCAACTAAATTGGGCTTGGCAAGATTCTGGAAGACAGACCCAAAATGTACTGACCATGTATTATGGGCCAGGTTCCACCCAAAGCCCTTTATATACAGCCTACCTACCCCTGATCAAGGAATTTTTTTCTAGAAAGTAAACTCCTTAGGATGGCATACAAGGTCATTTAGGATCTGAACTCTGCCCTCCCCAGGCATACTCCAGCTCCAAGACATTCATGCCACCACGCTTTCTTTAGTAGTGGCTCTCAATCAGAAAATGATACCCCCCCTTCATGAGGTGGTAGGGTATGCATTTGGAAATGTGAAGGGGCATTTTGGGTTGTCATATTGATTGTGGGCTCAGGGTGTGGGCTGGTACTCCCAACATTTAGTAACTGGGGCAGGGATGCCAAACATCTCCCAACACATGGAAGAGTCTCATACAAGTACATTTGTGCCCTCCAATTACCAGTAGCCCTCCCTTTAAGAAACGCTAATCTCTCGGGGCACCTAGGTGGCTCAGTCATTGAGCTTCTGCCTTTGGCTCGGGTCATGATCCCAGGGTCCTCGGATCGAGTCCCAAGTTGGACTCCCTACTGGGCTGGAGGCCTGCTTCTCCCTCTCCCACTCCCCCTGCTTGGGTTCCCTCTCTCGCTGCATCTCTCTCTGTCAAATAAATAAAATAAAGTCTTAAAAAAGAAACGCTAGTACTGGGAATGCTCTTATCCTTTCCTGACTCCTTTCCCTGTTTAACGCCACTGAATTCTTCAGAACTCAGCAAAGATACAATTCACTTTAAGAAAAAATTCCCTGACTCAATGGCCAGCAACTGACAGTCTTACGTGCTCCATAGCATTCTCTGCTAAAAACTATTGATGGCTTCGTATTTTACCTCTAACTCCCCAGCCCCTAGTGTAGTGCCCATCACACAGTACATGCCCCGTAAGTAGATATAGAACAATAAAAGTCCTAGAAACAAATGAGTAACATAATATGTTACAAAGGTAAAATTCATCTCCGAACTGGAAAATAGTTGGAGCATTAGGGAGAAGCAGTTCTTCATATCTGACTGGTGGCTTATAATTTATTTTTTAAAATATTTATTTATTTATTTTAGAGAGAGACAAAGACTGCGAGCAGGGGGAGGGGCAGAGGGAGAGGAAGACAGAGAGAGAATCCCTAAGCAGATACCTTGCTAGGCATGGAGCCTGATGCAGGATCTGATCCCAGGACCAGGAGATCATGACCTGAGCTGAAATCAAAAGTCCCGGTGCTCAACTGACCGAGCCACCCAGGAGTCCCTGATGGATAGTTTATAATTCAGAAATCGCCTTCATAATACCTTTTCTCTTTGATCTGCAAAGCTATTCTAGAAACAGAGGAGGCATCATCATTATTATAGTGGAAACTGAGATTCAGAAAGGTTACATGGGGCACCTGGTTGGCTCCATTGGTTAAGCGACCTACTCTTGATTTTGGCTCAGATCATGGTCTCAGGGTGATGAGATGGGGCTCCATGCTGGTTGTGGAGCCTGCTTAAGATTCTCTCTCTCCCTGTGCCCCTCCCAGCCAACACAGTGTCGACCCAGTCTCAGAAAAAAAGAAAAAAGAAATGAAAAGAAAGAGAGGTTACATGACCGGGCCACAGTGGAATAGCAGTTGTGTGTAAATGTGAACTGGAGTTCGTCAGGGTCAAGCTCCCTCCAAAGACTCTGGGGGGGATCCTTCCTTGTCTCTTCCAGCTTCTGGTAGTCCCAGGCACTCCTTGGCTTGTAGGGGCATCACTCCAGTCTCTACCACCGTTGTTACATGTCTGCCTTCTCCTTGTGTGTCTCTGTGTCTTCGCATGGTGCTTCCCTCCCTTGTCTCTCTTTTTTCTTCTTAAAGGACCCGTGTCTTACGGGATGAGGACCCACTCACATGAAGTATGACCTCATCGTAACTTGACTGCATCTGCAAAGACCTTATTTCCAAGTAAGGTCACATTTACAGGGACAGTGTTCGGGACTTCAGCCCACCTTTCTGAGGGACGTAATTCAACTCACAACACCTACCATGGGTGAAAAGTTAACAAGAGGCCTGGGCTGATGCAGGCCTGCCCGAGAATAATCTGGTTTTCCCACAGCAGTGTTCCTTTGAGAGCAGTAGAGTTAAGATAAATGGGTAATGTTATGTGTGCTTCCTTTGTGGGGTGCGCCTGTAAGACTGTGAAGTGGCTACATAACTCGAATGATATAAAAGACTGGTGGGGGAAAGGGGTATGACCCCCATATACCTTGGCTCTCATCCCTGGTACGTACCCTAAGTGGGTAAGGGAGCAAAGGAAGCTGCTTCGTCTCCAGTGGAATAAAGGTGCCATGTGAACTGGTCTGTATTTTATGCCAATGTTTCCTAACCATAAAATTATATTAAAACTGCTCCTTGTGAGTCTGACTGGCAGCTGGAACCCACAACCACAGCTGCCTGCTGATCAACCCAGTCTGAGCTCCTTCCCATTGATCTTCCCAAGCCCCTTCTCAGCCTGAAGATGTCCCTTACAGAGAAGCCTGATGAAAAACGCAAGGCTCTGCCATCCATGGATATATCAGACTACCCAGAGCCACACTCCCCCTTCTTATTCTTTGTCTTGCTCTGACAATAGCAAAAATAAAAAGCAAAAGCAAAAGCAAGCAAACAAAGCACTCTTTTTCTGCCATTGTCTGGCCTGGATAATTCAAAGTTGACTCTATCTGCCCTGAGTTTGTCTGGAAGATAACCTCCCAGTCTCCACTGGACATTACATTAATGTCCACACTGATGGGCATATCAGTATCAAGTGCTGTTTTTCCCTTCAGCGGACTTTCATGATCACACTTTTCATTCTGACAATTAAATTCAAGGCGGTGCCAAGTTCCTGTGTGCTTGGGTGGTTTGCCATGTTTAATCAATCAGTGCAGGGGCTCAGACTAGCAGGTTGGGATTGAGCTAGAGTCGGGGATTCTAGACCGCAGATGTCCCTCTCTGGCTGAGGCCAGGCCCAGACCTGAACCCGGCGGGACAGAGCCCAGAAGACCGCGCGCGGGGAGCCCGCTGGTGGACGTGGGCGCGCCGCTACGCATCCCTCCCTAGGCGCCGCCTCCCCTTTCCCCACATTGTTTCTTCTCTACCCCCATAAAATGGACTATTTGCAAACCAGTAGGTAGTGCAGAGGGATTCTGGGAAATGTTCATATCTGTCGACTGGATGGTGCTATGGGTAGCACCCTATTGCAAGGTAATAGTCACAGACACGCGACAGTCTCACCCGGCCAGCTGGGCTTCCCAGGCCCCGCAGAGCCCCGAGAGCATTCAACGCAGGGCGGGGCGCCGCCAGCGGTGGTTTCCAGGGTAACAGGCTCCTCCCCCAGGGCGCCGAACCCCGCCCCGCCGAAGCACAGCGTCTGGCCTTCCCCACTCTGGCGTCCAAAGCTCTGCTTGTATTATGAATCTCTCTTTTCACCCCTTCTCTGTAGGTTTCCTTTTTTTTTTTAATTTAAGATTTTATTTATTTATTTGACTCAGAGAGGGATAGCGAGAGAGGGAACACAAGCCTGGGAAGCGGGAGAGGGAGAGGCAGGCTTCCTGCCCTGCCGGGAGCCCCATAGGGGCTCTATCCCCAGGACCCTGGGATCATGACCTGAGCCAAAGGTAGACACCCAAGGGCTGAGCCACCCAAGGCGCCCTGCAGGTTTTCTTTTGTGACCTTATTTCTCACCGGGGAAGAGGACCACTCTCAAGTGCTGGCAATGGGAAAGCCCAGGGAGAGAAGGGAGTCAATCCCTGGGGTGACAGCAATAAAAGCTGTGAGCTGGGGGATCGCCCTGGCCTGGCCACCCCCTGCATGTGGGTGCCCCAACTGTGACCCTTTCCCATTTCCTTGGACTGCGGCTCTCCTGCCTTCCAGCCCTCCTGCGCTAACATGACCTTGGTGCTACAGAGTTCACATGGGACTTTCTCCCGTCAACACGCCTGCATGCCAGCATTTAAGAGGACTTCTAGAGCTCAGTGCTTTAACCTGGATACTAAAGTAGGAGTCTGGGCACCTCGGCGAAGAAAGGTAATATGAGGACAGAGGAACTTGACATCACTGCCCAAAGGCTGCCTCCCCCCTACATGGAATCAGGCGAGAGTAGGATTAGAATCAAACTACCGTGATACGTAATTCAGGCACAGACTCTGGAGACACATCTGTATCTGCTCTATCTGTAAGTTGCTCATTGCCTCTGTAAGCTCATTTGTAAAATATGTTCTCATGAGGTTGTCCTGATGGTTAAATGGTATAGTGTCCAAGGGTCTTAGCACTGTGCTTAACACACAGCAGTCTCGGGTGCTGTAATCCAAAGCTGTGTGGTGTGGTGTAGACTATGGGCCCCAGTGACCAGCTGGGTCTGAATCCTGGCTCTGCCACTTATGACTTTGAGTAAGTAAATTAACCTCACTGGGGCTCAATTTCCTCATCCATACAGTGGGAACAATAACCTATTTCACAGTGTCATTGTGAGAAGTAAATGGTTTAATCTATGGTGAGGACCTACCATAGTGCCTGATATATAGTAAGCAGTCAATACACATCTTACTATAGTAGCAGCCCTAGGAGTATTGCCACTATGAGATTTCTGAGTTCTTTTAGAAATGCCTAATGATTTACTTTTGTATTTCTAGAACCCAGCTCATGCAGGGGTTCAATAAGCATTAATTAATTAATTTTTAGATGAATGAATAGGCTGGTTAATACACTACTCCCCATTAATTCTTTTCTTCTGCCCAATAAAATAAATCAATCAATGAGAGTGGACAGAGTCATGCAAAACCAGAAAAAATATATCTACACGCTACGTTATCACCCTCGACTGGACACAGCCTCCCTTGGCCTTCTTACCCACTTAGTGCTGGCTTGACACAGTTGAGTGAGAGGCTGGAGCGCTACTTTGTTGCTCTTGGTGAGTCCTTACCCTAACTCTGAATCCCAGGCCAGCCCCAGGACCTGCCGCTTGTTCTTTGTTTTGTTTTTTTTTTCCCTAAAGATTTCATTTATTTATTTGACAGAGAGATAGAGAGAGAGCACAAGTAAGCAGAGTGGCAGACAGAGTGGAGAAAGAAGCAGGCTCTCCGCTAAGCAGAGAGCCCGAAGCAGGGCTCGATCCCAAGACCCCAGAATCGTGACCTGAGCTGAAGGCAACCACCCAACCAACTGAGCCACCCAGGCGCCTCTGCCGCTTGCTCTTATGAGAAACAAGCTCTGCTACTTTGTGCTATTCATCTGCCCTTGGAAGGAGCCCTTGGCTCCCTCACCAGCCAGCTTCTTACCTTTAGAGTGGGCAGCCTCCTTGGAAAGATATGACAAGAAACGATTCCTTATGGTACCTTTCCAAAGTCAAAGTTTTCCCTTCTGATGACAGTCATCATCTCTGGACATGAGAATGGGAGGCCTTGCTTTCTTGTCCTCCTCTGAATGGACATGTTCTAATGCAAATACTAACTTGCCTAACTCTCTATCCAGAGACTTGGCAATGTGTCTAGGCTAGATGCCAGGAAGCTATGGGACCACTGGAGGCAAGGGGAGCAGGAGCAGAATAGTAGAGGTAGGCCAGGGCAGAGGGCAGGGGAGGTATGCATATGGGTCAAGTTGGACCTATCAGGCCCAGGGTATCCTACTGACACCTGTGGGCCCTGGTATGTGGTGAGCCAAGTGTAGCCATCCATGGATGGGGGGCCAATGATGAGGGCACCCCAACTCTTCCTTGATAATAGTTTTCCCCTTCCTCTCTCTTCTTCTCCATTTCTCCTGCCCTCTCTCTACTCCCTGCCCACTTACCCTGCTCAGCAAACTTTTAATTTAGCATCTACTATGGCCTGGGCACTGCACTGGCATTAGGTCATTATCATTAACGAACGTATGCACACTCGTGAGAGAGACATAAACATAAATCTCAAATAATAAATTGACAAAAAAAAGTTTGACTCAAATAAACAATTTTCATCTGCGGCCACCACCTCAGACCTGCCTCATGGGTGTTGCTCCCCAATGGGATGGTTCTCTGTGGTGGGGGTATTTGGACTCTGGAATCAGACAAATGTGGGTAAAAAAAAAATCCCAGCTCTGACACTGACCAGCTGGGATTTTTTTTTTACCCACATTTGTCTGATTCCAGAGTCCAAATACCCCCACCACAGAGAACCATCCCATTGGGGAGCAACACCCATGAGGCAGGTCTGAGGTGGTGGCCGCAGATGAAAATTGTTTATTTGAGTCAAACTTTTTGGGGATTTGGGGAAAATGACACAACCTCTTGACTCTCCTTGTCCTCATCTGTAAAATGACAGTGAGAGTACACATCCTAAGGTCACTCTGAGGATTACAAAGGACAATGCCTGGAAGCTTCTTAGCACAGTGCCTTGCTCGAAAGAGTCAACTACTGTTGTTCTAATTACTCAAGCCCAGTGGCCAGCAAACTTTCTCTGTAAATGGCCCCCATTTCGTTTCAGGGTTTGTGGGCCAAACAGCCTCTGTGGCGAACGTTCAACAGTGCCGTCGTGTGAAGGCAGCTGTAAACAGTATAGAAAGGAATGTAGCTGTGTTCCAATAAAACTGCGTTCACAGAAACATAGAAAATTTTTTATAAATTTCACTTGTAATAGAATATCATTTCCTTTTCACTTTTTCACCAAGCACTTAAAAATGTAGAAACTGGGGCACCTGGGTGGCTCAGTCGGTTAAGCATCTGACTCCTGATTTCAGCTCAGGTCTTGATCTCAGGTTCATGTGTTCTGGCCCCGTATTGGGCTCCACCCATGCTGGACCTGCAGCCTACTTAAAAATAGATAGATAGATAGATGATAGATAAGTAAATAAAATTCAGACATAGAAAGTGTTCTTAACTAACAGGCTATAAAAAAAAAAAAAAAAAGCAGGGGGCGCCTGGGTGGCTCAGTGGGTTAAAGCCTCTGCCTTCAGCTCCGGTCATGATCCCAGGGAGCCTGCTTCCCTTCCTCTCTCTCTGCCTGCCTCTCTGCCTACTTGTGATCTCTGTCAAATAAATTTTAAAAGAAAAAAATCTTTTAAAAAAATAAATAAAAATAAAATTAAAAAAAAAAAACAGTCAGTGGGGTAGATTTGAGTCATTGTCTGCCCACCCTGATCAAACCTAATGAAGTGGCTGGCACTGCCTTTTATGGATTTTGCTTCAAGGGACTGGGTCCATAATACCCTAATCCAGAGTCTGAATATTAAGACACAGCCTGACAAACTTCGACAAGCTTACAAACTAACCCAAGGACAGCAAAAATCTCATAAAAGAAAAATAATAACTGTAATTTATTGTGTATAAACAAAGACAATTAAGTAACCAATACCAAAATATCTGTGATTTATTTGTGCACAGGAAATGGAAAAGATGATCATTTCCTCAGATGTACCACCCCCTTATGTTCTGTGGATGGAGGGAGCTCTTCCCCACAGGTCTAAGGACTGGGTACCTCACTTCTCAGTGCTGTGCACCGAGAAATTCAGGTGCAAAAAACATCACGGAAGATCCCCTAAGTTTTACACTTGGAGGATGAGAGAAGACACAAGGCATAGTGGGCAAAGACCGGGGAAATTTTAGGAGGGCAGGAAGAAACTACCAGAAAAGAGGCCAAGTCCCATCGCTGTGGAAATCAGAAAGCAAGTGACTGGGTTGGAAGACAGTCAATTCCATGGCAAATAATGCCATATAATTCCTAATTCCTTCTCTCCTCATCTCTACTCCTACTTTCTAACTATCTGTGAATAGAAATAGGGACATTTTGCTTTACTTCCCATGGCAAATCAGGAAGATTTTTACTCTCTAGTCAAATTCCTCACAGGCTAGAAATCCTTTCTCTAATGCTATAAAAAGGCCATATTCCAGACACATTGCAATTAATAATTAAACTTACTTCCCTTGACTTAAAGGAAATGCAATGGCTGTCTTATAAAACTACTCCAAGAATCAATTCTACTCTTGTACATCTTTAAAAAAACTATCCATGTCTTGCCTTCATTGCCAGATAACGAATCTGCTAATCCAACCTCATTGGCATGTTGAGCAGTCCACAAAATCAGATGTCCTTATAATGCCCTCTAACTCAGTAGGAATTCTCCTTCTGGAAAGAACACAGCCCAGGCACAGGTTT
>PISX010032389.1:0-16275 GCA_004024625.1 Mellivora capensis
TTTTTTTTTTTTTTTTTGTCAATTCTTCTTTAATTTCCTGGTCGACCCATTCATTCTTTAGAAGGATGCTGTTTAGTCTCCATGTATTTGGGTTCTTTCCAAATTTCCTCTTGTGATTGAGTTCCAGCTTCAGAGCATTGTGGTCTGAAAATATGCAGGGAATGATCCCAATCTTTTGATACTGGTTGAGACCTTATTTATGACCCAGAATGTGATCTATTTTGGAGAATGTTCCATGTGCACTAGAGAAGAATGTGTATTCTGTTGCTTTGGGATGAAATGTTCTGAATATACCTGTGATGTCCATCTGGTCCAGTATGTCATTTAAGGCCTTTATTTCCTTCTTGATCTTTTGCTTGGATGATCTGTCCATTTCAGTAAGGGGAGTGTTAAAGTCCCCTACTATTATTGTATTATTGTTGATGTGTTTCTTTAATTTTGTTATTAATTGGTTTATATAGTTGGCTGCTCCCACGCTAGGGGCATAAATATTTAAAATTGTCAGATCTTCTTATTGGACAGACCCTTTGAGTATGATATAGTGTTCTTCCTCATCTCTTATTATAGTCTTTGGCTTAAAATCTAATTGATCTGATATAAGAATTGCCACCCCAGCTTTCTTCTGATGTCCATTAGCATGGTAAATTGTTTTCCACCCCCTCACTTTAAATCTGGAGGTGGATAGACTTTTATTTTTATAAAAAAGTATTTTTTATTTTTTCTTATACATACCCATACTTTTATCCAGCTTTAAAAGTAAGGTAGTATATGATTTTACAAATTAAATACAAGAAAGCTTTTAGATCATTAAAACTGATAGAAGGCAAACTTTTGGGATTTTCCTAAGTACTTGAACATGACAGTAAAACACAAAGCCATAGCTCATCATAAATATAAAAACTACATTTTGAAAATTCTTGCTATACATAATATCGTCTAATTTTGGTTAACATTCAACAATTTGTTCTATGTTAAGACTTTAATAATTGATAAATTATCATTATGTAAGAAGTACACTCAATGAATAAGCATGATTAATGTCAGATTTTCAACCAATCTCATATAATAATAAAATGACTTTTATGTTTTTTAGAGGAAACATTTCAAGTCTTTCTTTTTAGTGCCTGGAAAAAAAATAACATATATTGATTTTTCCACTTAACAGATGATGATTGAAGATAATTACGTAACATCTCTTAGTCATGGTTTCAAAAGATGAAAAGGTTCTCCTCTCTTTTCACTAAATCATAAAACCATAAAATGGATGTGCATTTTATGAAGTAATCAATAATGAATTCCATAGTTATTATCAGCTACCTCCTGCAAAATCACCTGTTTATGAAGAAAATTTAAAATGCCATAGCAATTTTAGAAAATTTCAAGAACTCTGACAAGAGTGCTATCACAGGCAGTGAATGCTTCCTTATTAACTTTTCTGTGTGTTTACAAGTATATGAAGAGTTCAGTATTTTGGATGATTCCCTTTGAAAAAGATACTCTTCTACATTCTATTTATAGTCAAGGATCATGAAAATGTACCTGTACTCTGAGCCCTTCTATCACCTACCAGTTTGCTTGTGAGCCTAGTCTAGAGATTGAGGCTCAGTCTATAAAACGACTGTTGAAATTTTCAAGGAGTTGTTTACTGCCTCGATGACATTCTACAATACTGCGTAATAGAGATCTCTCATGTGATTCCAGGACTTCATTAATATTTACTGAGGATCATAAAGTAAATGTAGTCATAGAACAAGGAAGTCCAGATTTTCTGGAACTGTTTCACAGATTTATATCACCTTCCTAGGCTTCAGTTTCCTGGCCACTTAAATTTATGGAGTAGATTATGGATTTTGCCTTTCCCCTTTGTCAACAGGAGACAGTTGTTGAGGATTGTGGTGATAATACTGGTGGAAAACAGAGCCTTGGACTCAGATAAATCTGGAATTGAGTTTCACACCTACTATGTGCCGTGTTAACATTCCTAACCTGCTTGCTGATCTGTTAAAATACAAATGATAATATCTGCTTAGCCAGATTATTAGATGAAATGAGATAGTGTAAAGTGTGAACCCAGTAGCTGGCACTCAACAGAACTCTCTGTGGGCCCTTCTCTGTGTCTTCACCTCTTCATCTTCCTTCCTTCCTCCCACTGACAAAAACACACATAGAATGTAGGTATGTACCATCATCACCTTACGCTCTGTTATTGCTAGCAAGAAATTGTTTTTAACTGAGATGGGGTTCATAGTAGAACCAATTTATACTTAAAGTGACATGAGTTATTCTACATGGATTGTTTTCACTGATGAACTTTTAGGGGCTACCTCCTGCAAAATCACCTAGTCTAGAGAAATTGGAAATTGACATTATTGGTTAGGCTTAGCCAGCTGCTCCTGGCTTCTGGTCTAAGCAAGATGCAAGGAAGCTCATGCTACTTAAATAGAGGAAGCTTCTAGAAAGGCAGAAAGCAGACACAAATGTTGACAGTTGCATCATGGTTGAGCACTGTTGCTCACTTCCTCTTAGCCTGGAAGAAAACTCTCAGGGTTGTTTGAAGAAATAGCCCTTCTACCTAAAGAAAGGTGAATAGATTGCTCACAATGTTAAAGGGAAAGAAACCACCAACTTTAGGCGAATGCTTCCTAAAATGGCCTTTTGGTGCCAGAGTGGTCTCCAATCCAGTGCGCCAGCCAAAGGACAAATTTTTATCTAAAGTTTAACATGTAATGACCCAAGAGCACTTTCACAGAAGTCGGGAATAAGACCAGCAGCAGTAACTCATCATCACTGAAACACACACACACACACACACACACACACACACACACATCCAAACAAAAGTTCATTTCTCTAACATTAATCAGACTCTCTTGTGTAGCACTTCCCACTCCCATATTCCTGTGAATACTTTGAGACTAGTATTGGCAAATGAAAGCTGAGGGAAAGGATTCAAAACATCTTGAACACTAACTATAAAGCTTAGAAGAATGGCATAACACATGTGAAGAAATATGATAGATAACAATCCAACAAACTTTTATCAAATTATTAATTTTGTTGCCCAAGCTCCCTAGTCCATACCACCATTTATTTAAATTTACTTAAATTTTCATTCTTCACTGATGCCAGTGAATTAATACCATTAATACCATTCCACTGCTCCTGACAATATCCTCAGCCAAGGCATAGCCCACCATCAAGCTGAAAGATGACGTTTAGGAGTTTGGTAAAATAGTCAGCCCTTTCCCCAAATCAAGCCTAATAAATGTTACTCACCATCAGACCTGCTCCTATAATCCCTGGGAACCACCACTCAAAGCAAGAGATGGGGTTGTGAAAAAATTTGCCTTTATCCACAAAGTTGAAAATGAGAGGAATTGCATTGAGAACTATTCCCAATATAAGTAGAACCAATAAGCTGAATCCATTGCAGGATGTCCATCCCTCACAGCAGGTCATGGTCACCCCCTGGTTCAGTGAGAAATCCTGTCAGTGTGGCTGCTGATGTGGCCCTGTCTTGCCTTTTATCCTGAGCCTTCTAGTTAAAGTTTAGAACTTATGAAAAATAACTGTGGAAAGTTCAGAGTCCATCCAGGAGGGCAGGGCATTATTATGAGAACTGGTAGAGGAAGTAAGTTGGGTTTCTTTCTTTCTTTCTTTCTTTTTTTTTGTAGTTCGTTAAATATTTATTAACGACAACCATTTATAGTTTACACAAAAAATATTTCCCAGATAATACACAAAAATTTCCTGATAATGGTTATTAAAAACAGCTACTCCCACCATGTCCCCACCACTCCCCCAACATGTCCACCCCAATATTCAGTCTACAGTGGCTTAATCCAGAAGTGTAATCCAGTAAGACTGAAGACAAAACACTTCAGGTCCTGGGCAAGATAATAAAATACGTGTAAGCCTTTTGGACCCTTGGATTGACTGACATCAATAAGAGAGCCAATTTTTGATGTTGTTAAAGAAGTGTGTTCATCTCCAATAACAATTTCAGGCTCCTGCCAGTGCAGCCTATCAAGCGGAGGCCACAGAGCACCATCTCTGGTTATCACATTGCCATCAATTATTGTCCTCAGCATCTCCGTCACACTTTTATGTACATAAGCCTGATCATGACATCGTTCGTGTAATTGCTGTTGTTGGCACATCTCAATTTCTCATCAGATGGGAACTGAAACTGCAGGAACACATGGTCAAACTTGCCCTTGTGACCCACATAATAATGCCGGTAAAGGTCACTCTCCACAGCTCCATAGGGGATGGAAGGTGGGAAAAAATCTGTAGTTTCTGTTAGATACATTTATGCAAGAAAATAAAGAGATGAAAACCAACAACAACAACAAAAAAGCAAAGAGTAAAAAGGGTGGTCTTAAGATATGTTTCCTTAATACCTTTTACTAGTATGCCTTATAAAAACTAAAAACAAGAATATCCATTTTATATAAAGTATGTTTTCCTGTATGCTTACATACACAAAATTTTTAAGAAATCTGAAGTCATATTATCCCAGTCTTATAGACAAATCCATTTAGAAGTGGCCCGTTTAAGGCTGGTGGGAGTTTCTGTTAACATTGGAAGACCAGCAATGTTCAAGTATGGAAACCAGAATGCAGCAGGAACATGAGAAAGATGGAGGCACAGATCATCATGTCTTATTTTCTTCGAACCTCGAGCACTTACTTGGTTATGCACAGTACATTTCTGGTCTGGGACTTCATGTTGTCTCCCTACTACTTTGTGAGTGCCTCAAGAAAAAGTTCCACCCATTGGGATAGCCTTTTAAATACCAAAGTTCTCACTCATACTAATTGGCCGGCTCTGCTTACCGTTGTTACCGAGAGATTCAGGGGCACAAATCATTTCTATCCTAGCTTTCACAGTTGTGGAGTCAGAGTAAAAAGATGTGGTGAGTCTTAACATTTTTTTGTCCAGAAGAGCCACATCACGTCTTTTCACACTTTCTTGGCCAAATGGTCACTCGGCTATGCTTGAGTTCAAGTGCATGATGAAATACAAACTGATGTGTGTCCGGAAGAGAGTCAAACATTAGGCAGCTCTAATACCTACCACGTCTTCTTCCTGCTGCTGAGTAATCGCCTTTGCAGCCCAGAGCATGGTTTCAACAGATGCTGCTGGGAATGACGAATGGATGGATGACTGAATGCAGAAGTGGGGTCAATATAATCCATAAGCTCAGGCGTCATGGTCTCGGAGAGGAGCACGCCAACCTGTAGAAGCAGGAGGGCACACTGTGTGGGTTCCACTGGCCAACCCTGAACCATCAGTTCCAGTTTCCAGTTCCAAACAAATTAAGACTATCTCAACATCAGAAATAAAAATAAAAAATTATAAAATTAAATTAAAAAAAGAATACTGCACCCATCACCATAGCACACCACGGATAATGATGGAAGGAACACCAGTATGGAAGATCCCGCTACAGTGGTGCTGAGCAAAAGGGGGTACTTTCATTGTATCATTTGTATACTTCTGCATGGTTGAGCTATCTAGAATAATTTCATATTTATTTTATAAAAATTAATGATTACTTGGGGCACCCGGGTGGCTCAGTTGCTTAATGTTTGACTCCTGATATCAGTTCAAGTCTCGATCTTGGAGTCATAAGTTCAAGCCCCACACCGGGCTCTGCACCAGGCATGGAGCCTTCTTAGAACAAAACAAAACAAAACAAAACAACAACAACAAAACTACCACCCCCTTGAATTATACAAATTATATGACTATGGAATTATAATAATATATAAGTAAATTATATATTTATTACTGAGATGACTGCATGGGAAAGGCAGTTACTTATTTTCAGATGTGGACTTTGCAATTTTAAATCCTTTCCCATCTCCAAAAGGAGCTGAATTAAAGAACTGTTTAAGTTTACTCATAGGGACCTGAATTTGTTAGACTCCACCTGACTAAGACCAAAACTAAATAGCATGCTTTGCTAGCAACCATAACTAAACTTACTTCTGCTTGGGTTTGGTACTCTTTACACTTGTGGCTAAAAGTAAGTAACTGAAAAACTGTTAAAATGTAGAACTATAGTCTGTATTATGAAGGGAAAGACAGGGATAAAGCAGAAAAGGGAATCTGTTTACAAATGAAGAGAAGGAGCAGAACATACAAATTTAAGGTCTGGGTCAACCTTTCTGACCCACATGCCTCCTTCTGTAAAAACAATCCCCACAACTTACATGAGTAGACCCTCTGTATCTCATTTGTACTATGGAATTGCTCCCCTGGTCATTGCTGATAGCAATACCAGTAGATATAGAAGCTGAGCTCTTTCAGTCTCTCCCAGGAGTTGAGAATTTAAAAAGATACTAGTTATTCTCTGCTATGCATGAAATGGGAGGACATGCTTATCAGTTAGGATTAGCCTTTAGTTGCATGTAAAAAGAAATTCAGGATAACAATGGCTTAAGTGAGATAGAAATTAGTTCTTCCCAAGAAGTCTGAAGGTAGGCACTCAAGAGCCTGCAAGATAGCTCCACTTCCTCAGAGATCCTTTCAGCTTATGAAGCCACCATCTCTTTGATCCCTTCATTCTCATGCTCAGACTATATGGCGGCCAGAGCTCTAACCATCATATCTATTCTCCACTCAGAAGGATAAAGGAAGAGAAAGGTCCACCTTCTCCCTTTTAAAGAGCTGCTCATTGGCTAGAATGTAGCCATGGGACAACATTGGCTGCAAGGGAGTCTGGGGATTAAGTAATATTTACTTCAAGTGATTTGTGCCCAGTTAAAATGGGGTGGGGGGTAGGAAACAGAGGGTACTGGGAGGGCAATTAGCATTCTCTACAGGTCCTATAAATTCATTGGAAGTGCCAGAGGAAAAAGAGAAACCAGGCTGCAGAAAAGAAGGAAGAGGAAGAAGAGAAGATGCAGATGTGTAGAAAGAAGTGAGAGAAATGGGGTTTTAGAGGGAGATAGAGAAAGAGTAGCTGCCTGGCTTCCCACAGGCTTTCTTCTTGGTTCCTACCCTATGAAGATTGATTGTAGGTTCTGTCTTTGTTTTTTGTCAGGTGCCTCTATATTATAATCAATTGCTCCTTTTACACTATTTTAAATGGATTTTTTTTCTTTTTTTTAAACAATTCCCCCAAAAAGCTAAAACCAACTGTTACAAAAATCAAGGATAGAAAAGAACAGAAATAACATCTCACATGCCCTTCTGGAGCAAAAAGAGTTCAGAAAAAGGAAGGATTCTATCAAGATGGGCAGGGAGCCAGGATTCCCTCACCTCCCTCACCTCCAAACCCGGCTTTGGAGGGTGGCTAGAATTTGACACAAAATGATGGTCAGGGGACATTCATGTAGCAGTGTCAGTTGCAGAAAACCAAAAGTCTTAGAGCTATAACTGGGAAATTACATGTATAAATTATTAGGAGGCTTGGAGGGGCAGATTCTAGGCTGGCTTCCAGAAATGCCTCTCTGGACATGAATAATGAATGGGCCCATAGGGAGTTGTTGCACCTACTGCAGTCAGAAGGGAGAGATATCAAGAAGCACCTTCTGGAATAATTGAGTTCAAGCATATACCTCTAGAATTATGGTCCAGAAAGCCACGGCCACTGTTGCTGCCACTAAGCCTCCACAACTTCAAGGCTAGTGACTGAACCTTGGATCACTGAATTTGACTTCTGCTGTTTTATTAAAAGAATATATTTAGGAAAATGTGAGAACACTAGAAATTATAAGAAATGTATGGTACATAATTAATATAAGTAGGAATATAAGTGCGGAAGTTCAACAAACACTAAAGTAAATATTTCAAAAGAATGAAATATATTAAAAAAGCATTATTTCATTCCACTGAGTTCGTTAATGTGAATTTTTGCACTTCAGAAGTGAGAGTTTTTTGCAGTGTGGATTTTGATTGATAGAGCATATTGATTTGAAAATTATTTGTCTATCTGTATGTTGTGTATACATACACACACACATATATAAACAGATTTTAATGCCTACCACAGCCAAAGTAAATAAGGGAATCTGTGAGGTGGGGAGAATGTGAATTTAGTTTAGAGAACTTAATAGATTCATGTGCTGCCGAAGCTATAAATGTCATCAGAAACTTCCAGTTCAACCTTATTATTTCGCAGACTAGTTAAAGAAGACTGTAAGACTCAGGGAGGCTAAGGTGACTTGTTCATGGTCAGGTTGCTCTGACAGACCATAAACTTGAATTTGGTACTTCTGACTTCTAGTCAGGTGTCTTGCTATTAAATTACAAGCTTGATATTTAGGTGAACCAGAAGAGAAGAAAGTTCAAAATGTCTGAAGATCTAAGCACAGAAGTGAGCTTGTCGCCCGCAGCATCTTCCCAGAGGTCGGCCGGCCACCGAGCAGCAGCACTGCTTCTTGGAATAGCTCTTCTGCTGGCAACAGCCCTTCCCACCACCACAGCCACCAGAGCCGGAGCCACAGGAGCTGCAGCCACAGGGCGGCAGCCGTAGGAGTGGCGGCAGCAACAGACCACGGGGGCACTGCTGCAGCCACCATAGCCACCACCACAGCCACCAATGCAGCCACCACAACTTCCGCTGCCACAGCACCCCATGGTGTCAGGAGAGAAGACTCAGGAGAGGTGAGGACGGAGACTCGGGGGACAAGGGAGATCTGATGCCGCCTTCTTCTGGGGGAGCCCCTCATGTACCATCTTTGGCTTGGGCTTGATCCAAGCACCTGACGAGTCCCTTGTTGTTGTTTACTTCCATGTCATGGACACACTTTGCCGTACCTCTGGTTTACTTCCTTAACAAAATTTGGCCTCATAAAATAGCTTACTTGAGTTCTGAATTTCTGTGTTCCAATGACATATTTACAAAAGACCTATGAGGGCCTGAAGTATTTTGTTGTCATCTTTATTTTCTGCCCAACCAATGCCAGTCTGACTCCGAAGTCTTGATCTGAACTATAAGTATTGATTTGAATTGTGACATCTCATCTTCGCAATGTCCTCCCCGATCCCTTACATGATGGTACAAAGAGAAACATTCTGAGGCTGATGTCTCTGCTGATCAGAAGTATCAAAACTTAGGCCATTTCCAAACCCCCCGGGGTCCCAGCTTCAAGGAGAAAAGTCTGGGGGCGGGGGAGGCCTTTCCCATCCTTTTTCTTGTTTCCCGCTGTCCTGGGTTAGTGCTCAGCTCCTTCAAATAAACTAAAAGATATGATGAGAGTCACTTTAGTAAAAAGAAGTTAGCAAGAAGAAGACTCTGAATCACCAAGACTTTGGGTCCTGGAGTCAAGCCTTGGAGCTGCCGAAGCACCTCGAGCTGGGTGCAGCCTCATAACCGTGACCGAGTAGAAGCAGACAAGCCCACAGTGGGGGTCTGCAGGCCGGGAGTGCGAACCGCGAACATGGCGGTGTCCCCGAGAGCATGGCGGCTTCCCACCAGGGCACAGAAACAGGAGGGCAGGAATAGTTGGAAAAACGTACTCAGTACATGTTTGTATTTGCCAAACCAATCACGTATCACCTTCAAATTACAGCCGAGCGAAGTACAAGTCAATCTTGTTTGTAAGCTACAGGCCCTCCAGCAGCTGCGTGCGAGCACACAAACACACAGGGCCTTTTAGGGCCGCGCGATGAGCCCTGTTGTAAGAGCAGGTCCCAGGGACAGGCCCTCCTTGGCAGAGGAGGTCTGAGGCGGGGGGCGGTGAATCCTCAGTCATCACACCAGTGTCCCGTGTACCTGGGGCATCCTCCCATCTGAGCAGGAGGGATCTCTGGGCCATGCATGTTAGGGTCCCACATGCCACAAACACACAAAAATAAATCAGCTAAAGCACACAGGGAGACGGAGCTGAGCCTGGGAGCCTACAGTTTTGCCACATGAGCTCACTAACCCACTCGGGCCCCAGAGAAGTGGTGTGTCCTCAGCCCTGCCCCCTGTCCCTGACACAGGAGCTTGCTGCTTCTGTCACGGAGGTGTGGGGGCTGATTGCTTCAGAGCATGTGGAAGGAAGGTTTGTGTGGCAGAAACACTTGGGCAAGAGAAGAGACAGATTGACTTGTTCCATCTTTCTCAACACGGATACAGAATATTCTTGTATAATAAGGTCTCCCTTCCGGTCAGGAGTGGCAAGCATCCACTGTCTTGCTTCTCCTTGGGTTCTAATGAGTCATTCCGGGGGGCTCACATGTCAGCAGGAAGTAGCTGAGCAATGTTTTCAAGATTACACAATTCATATTCCTCTTAGATTTGTTTATGTGTCCTTCTAGACATAATGGGCCTGAAATAGCCTGTTGATGCTTTCCTTTGGCAAGGAATAGACATCAAACAGTAGACTTGTGAGTGCTTTTACTCTCTTAACATATTTGTCAAAAAAAATTCCATCACATGAAAACACTTTCAGCTATATTTAAAATAATTTTTATTTAAAATGTGGATGTGGATGTTTGTTAATTATAATTTGGTTTTTCTTTTAATTTTGTAGATAATTTTGCAGGTTTTTTTTCGAGAAAGTTACCTTTGAAACATGTGAAAAATACTTCAAAAATTTTTTACTTTTACAATCCCTGTATTTTGTTCTTTTGATGAAA
The DNA here is from genome assembly GCA_004024625.1 of Mellivora capensis. Taxonomy (NCBI): domain Eukaryota; kingdom Metazoa; phylum Chordata; class Mammalia; order Carnivora; family Mustelidae; genus Mellivora; species Mellivora capensis. The sequence continues at coordinate 10,582 of PISX010032389.1, forward strand.
TATATTCAAATTTTGTATAGTTTAAATATTGTGACATTTCATTTTCATCCTTTAGACCATTCTTATCAATAGACCACGAAGCATTTGTTAAATAGTTGTTATTATAAATATTTAGTTTACTGAATGAAGGTAAGGGAAAACATTCTGATATAAAGATACAATAACTTATGATTATATGTATCTCTATTTTATGACTCATCCAAACAGCCTGACCCATCAACAGAAAACCCAACCATACTGCAATAGTGATTAAATTCATTTGACTTTGATATTTTGCCAAAAATTGCAGATTTACATGTATTTTTTTCCTTTGGCTGTTATAAAGGTATATTTGACAAGGCAGAAGGATAGAACATATTTTAACAATCTGCTCGTGTGATTTATCACTTTTTAATACTGATACATGCAGTCTGCAGGCTTTCATTTTTACTCACATCTTGGCCCTGCAAATGTTAGGGCTGGGCCTGCATGCAAACACAAGTGGACGGCTTCCACCAGCGATGGAGCTGGTGGAGCGATGGCGGAGTGTGATTGGAACCTAGGGAGCAGGGAGGAACTGGGGTGGAGGAGATCAGTTAGCAAGGAAGGGGCCACACTCCAGAGAGGCTTGGAAACCACTCTTGGCCCTTTGCATCCATCCTGTGGGTGACTGGCAACCTTGAAAGTTTAGGCACAGGAGGAAGAAGTCCCAGCAGTCCATGGACCAGTGAGTTGCTCTTCCCATCAGGCAATCAGGTATGATGGTCAGAACCATGTCTTTGGGAGGGAAGCCCCAAGACACTATTCTGCGTCAGTCAAAGGATGGGAGGTAGGCCTTGAACAGGTCCATTTCAAGTTTTGCTTTCATAGGGAGTTACCCTCTTTTAGAAAAGTAGGGGCTGGTTATTGTTCTTCCCAAAATCACCTGAGAATAATAATAATAATAATTATAATAATAATATAAAATAAAAAATATTAAAAAATTAAAAATTAAAATTAAATTAAAAAAAATAAAATAAATAATAATAATAGAAAAGAGAGCACGTTCTTTAAAATGGGACATCTGAGGGCGACTGGGTGGCTCAGCGGGTTAAGCCTCTACCTTCGGCTCGGGTCATGATCTCAGGGTCCTGGGATCGAGCCCCGCATCAGGCTCTCTGCTCAGCAGGGAGCCTGCTTCTCCCTCTCCCTCTGTCTGCCTCTCTGCCTGCTTGTGATCTCTCTCTCTATCAAATAAATAAATAAAATACTTAAAAAAATAAAAAATAAGATGGAACATCTGGTCACTCATTCTGTTGTTCATGGGATGTTTACCTTTGGAGGGGATGTTGTTGGATATGAAATTGGGAGGGGATCATGAGGTATCAGGAAAAAGCACAGGAGGTGAGAGTCAGTCCCCTCCAGATGTTTGGCTTGTGCAGATCCCTCTAGCTTCGTGTGATTTCCTCACAAATAATTCTTCCTGTCTCATGTTACCATTATGTGGTCATTCCCCTGATCTAATATCACATTCCACAGTTCATTGAGAACAGTACTCACTGAAAATAAACATTATTAATTTAATGGGATCCTGATTTTAGTCCACCATCAACACGAACCTTAGCATTCATCTCCCTAAAATGCTCGGCTCTGCCCATAGGCTCAACTCAGAGCCATACAATAGGAAGTGGTCAAGCCCTTGCTCTCTCCACCTTCCTACCCCAGAGGAAAGAGGACTGTTCATCTGAGGGAAGGACATAGATTAGGTGAAGGGGAAAGTAGGAACACACATGTGATTCTTTTGGAGTTTTGCATCTTCTCTAGGGCATAGCAATAATAAAAGCTTCCAGGAAAAATTCCGAGTAGCAATTCTAACAGTCATTTGTTAACGTATCAGCGTGAATGATCATGAGTGAAATGATAGGGAGTTGTCTTGCCCATGGAGGTAGTTTCCCATACAGTTGCTAATCCAGTGACCGTCATCATTTAGGAGTATTTGACCTTGAAGTTTTGTGCAAGGATGTTCACTGATTAATTTAATTCTTTCAGCAAATATGTACTGAGAATCTACTGAATCTACTGTGTAGGCTCTGTTCTAAGCAAATAGGATAAATCAGTGAACAAACCCAACACAGATCCCTGCCCCACAAAAGCTTCCACACTCATGGATAGAAACAGAACATAAATATAATGGATAAATATTGAGTATATTAGAAAGTGGTAAGTTCCAGGGCACCTGAGTGGCTCAGTCGGTTGAGTGTCTGCCTTCGGCTCGGGTCATGATCCCAGGGTCCTGGAATCGAGTCCCACATCTGGGAGGGAGTCCTTGCTCCCTTTCTTTGGCAAATAAATAAAGAAATAAATACATACATACAATCTTTAAAAGAAAAAAGAGAGTGCCCTTGAGCACGTGGGGAGGGGCAGAGGAAGAGGGAGAGATAAAATCTCAAGATAAAATCTCCACACTCAGCCCTCAGCATAGACCCCCATGTAGGGCTGGATCTCACGACCCTGGGATCATGACCTGAGATGAAACCAAGAGTCAAATGCTTAACTGACTGAGCCACCCAGGTATCCCTCATGCAGACTTTTAAAAATGAGATATGTGTATAGAACACACATTGAAAAATGTCTAAGACAAATTAAGAGGGAAAAAGCAAGTTACAGAACACTGTGAACTCATTTAGAAAAGTATGTGCGTGTGTGTGTGCGCCCAGAAACAACGACACGACATACACGACATACACGAAGACATGCTTCTGCACATCTCCCATCTCTCCACCACCCAAACTGTGGCGGACACACTACATAGGTCACTTTGTCCCAGGGTTTTTCCAAGCCCTGCTCTCATTGAGAGTGACACTTAGAGGGTCCATACTTTCTACAGGGGTCCCTGCTTCAGCTCTCCCCCTCACCCACTAAGTTTTTAATCTTCTTTTTCTTCTTCCCATATTCTAAATATTTTTTATAAAGAGAAGACTTTTCGGGGTGTCTGACCTACCATCCTACCAGAAATGGAAGTGATCTGTAGAATTTTTTTTAGAAAGGTATAGAAAGCTGACATTAAAGTGAAAAACAACAATTAGATTTGTTCATTCCGTATCTGTTCTTGTAAGGGATGTATTGACAACTGGATGACACATCATGGGGAAAGAATTCTTTGCCCAGCAAAATGTGAGAAGAAACCCTCAGGAAAACTGGCAGAGCCCTCCAGCATGGAGAATGTTGTCAGGAAAAACATGCCAACGACCCTGTAATCACATTTGAGTCATTTGCTATTCTAGAAATTAGCACATAGTTGGATTGATAACCTATGTTTCATTAACTCTAAAAGTAATTTATATGCATAATTTTTAGTTTCTCTTTTTAACCTACCAATAATTTATTTTTATTTTTATTTCAATTCCAGTATAATTAACATGCAGTGTTACATTCGTTTGAGGTGTTCAATTTAATGATTTGAGTATTCTATTCTATACAGTCCTCAGGGCTCACCACGATATTTCCCCCATCCCCCTACCCTCCTTCCCTCTGGTAACCACCAGTTTGTGCTCTAGAGTTAAGAGTCTGTTTCTTAGTTTGTCTCTTTTTTCCTTTGCTTGTTTTGTTTTTTCTTCTTTTTTAGTTTCCTTTTTATTTTTATTTTTTAAAATTTATTTATTTGTCAGAGAGAGAGGGAGAGCGAGCACAGGCAGACAGAGTGGCAGGCAGAGGCAGAGGGAGAAGCAGGCCCCCTGCCGAGCAAGGAGCCCGATGTGGGACTCGATCCCAGGATGCTGGGATCATGACCTGAGCCGAAGGCAGCCGCTTAACAACCAACTGAGCCACCCAGGCGTCCCTTTAGTTTCCTTTTTAAAGCTAAGGTTGGAATCACACTCGTTACTAAATTATTTACTGTGACACCTTAGTTCCTATTTATAGACTCACTTCAAGTTATCTGTCCCCTGTGCTAGTTACTCCTGGATAATGAAAACTCCAGGATTCCAGTTTCAAAGGTGAGATATTGAGACTCGAAGAGGTCAAGTACTTTGCCCAAGGTCTCCCAAAGTGTGACCTAAAACAGGCTCTGACCATTCTGTGGGGCAGCCAGCAAGGGTGGGGCCTGTCCCCGAGGTCTCACTCCTGCCTACCTATCCTTTGGCCTGCTCCCTGCTTGCTTCTCAGTCCACCCTCCCCTATTGGGGTCTCCTGAAATGTTTGGCCCCAGGAAAAGGGGACCCAATTTTAGGTTTGCTCTCCTGGCTTCCAGCTTGAGGGCAGAAACTCTCTGTCTCTTTCTCAGGCTGCACCCCTCGCAGCTCCAGGTGACAGACCCATGGGCTGGTGGCCTGATTCACGTGGGCCAGTCTCCTTCTGAATCCAGAGCTGACAGATGAGGGGTGCTGGAGCTCATGTTTCTTACCCTGTTCCTGAGATATCACTGTGATTAGCTTGGGGTTGACAAGTTGACCCTGCTGGCCGGGCGCCTGTCAGTGGGAAGGGTGAGTCATGGATGCCTACTGTAGCAGCTACTTGTTCCCTTCATCATTCCCTGCTTAGGGGGCCATTACATGGGCTCTTTTCACAGACCTAGTACGTGTTCAGTAAGTAATTTATAATGCACAATGACTGGTAACTTCTTATCCTTGTTGACATAGCTTATAATGTACTATGGCAACATTATATGAGGTATGTTATTTTCAGATTATCTGATTCCTTAATGTGCCAATTGTGTATTCTGCCCTTCCAGGTGTCTAGACTTTCTGAACACACAGAGGTTAAGCAACATACAGCATTAGGATCAAGTCCCACTTTTCATGGACCAGGTATACACATGAGGCCAAATAACCAAGAATCATGGGGATCCAAGTACTAGGGACACTCAAACACTGTCTTTCAGGTCTTTTGTTTGCTGTTTTTATGATTTATTTATATATCTGTTTTAGGGAGAGAGCATGAGCAGGAGGAGGAGCAGAGGGAGAGAAGCAGACTCCCCCTGAGCACAGAGCCCTGACAGGGGTTTCCATCCCACAACCCTGAGACCATGACCCTGAGATCCTGACCTGAGCTGAAACCAAGAGCCAGATGCTTAACTGACTGAGCCACCCAGGCGTCTTATACTAGATTTCATCCATCCAAAAATCATTACTTGTCTGTCTTATCCTTATAGATTCTCAAGAAAACATGTTATTTAACCTCTCTCTGCAGCCAAGGATTTTTTTTTCCTTATGTAACTGAGGTCTTCTATAACTTAAAGCCAGTCCTCCTCTGTCCACAGAACAGGTAGAAAACATCTGGCAAAAATAAGAAATTGGGGACGCTTCTGTGGCTCAGTTGGTTGAGCAGCTGCCTCTGGCTCAGATCATGATCCTGGTGTCCTGGGATTGAGTCCCACATCGGATTCCTTGCTCAGCGGGGAGCCTGCTTCTCCCTCTGCCTCTGCCTGCCAATCTGTCTGCCTGTGCTCACTCTCTTTGACAAACAAATAAATAGAATCTTTTGAAAAAAAAAAAAGAAATCAAAGAATCCAGGATCTATAAAGAACTTCTTTATGCAAACAACACATGCAAAACAGATAATCATATCAAAAAATGGGCAGAAGATATGAACAGACACTTCTCCAATGAAGACATACAAATGGCTATCAGACACATGAAAAAATGTTCATCATCACTAGCCATCAGGGAGATTCAAATTAAAACCACATTGAGATACCACCTCACACCAGTTAGAATGGCCAAAATCAGCAAGACAGGA
>PISX010032390.1:0-16273 GCA_004024625.1 Mellivora capensis
GGTCCCTAGCCTTTGGTACTGTCTCTTGTTCTTTTTTTTGTGGTGAGTTTTTCCGCCTTGTCATTTTTTCCAGATAAGATTATATGAAGGAGCAAATAAAATACTAAAAGGGTGGCAAAGACCCTAGGAAAATGCCCTTTAAAGAAAAAATTGAATTAACTGCAAGACTAAAGAATCGTGGGGAGAAAGCCATGAATTCAGCACTTTGCCTTCTCCTCCTCTGGAGTTCTGCTGCTTTCCTTGTTAAGTGAACTTGGTCTTGGCTGAATTTCTTTTGATCTTCTGGGGGAGGGGCCTGTTGTAGTGATTCTGAAGTGTCTTTGCCCGAGGCAGAGCTGCACCGCCCTTACCAGGGTCCGGGCTAAGTAATCCGCTTGGTTTCGCTTTCGGGAGCTTTTGTTCCCTGAGCGCTTTCCGTAGAGTCTGGAGGACGGGAATGAAAATGGCGGCCTCCTAGTCTCCAGCCCGGAAGAGCTGAGATTCGGGGCTCCACTCCTCAGAGAAAAGCCCCGGCTACTCCCATCTCCCTCGCCTCCTGCCGTGCTCTGAGCTCACCCAGCCTGCGACCGGTTCAAGGTAACCCCGAGCTGAGAGCTCACTCCTCGGCTCTATCTCTGTAGCCGGCTTCCCGCTCCCATACCTGCTAGCTCTGCGACACTCAGACACCCCGATCCTTCTGTGACCCTGCGGGACCTGGGGCCACACTGACCCCATGTGGGCTTCACCCCGGTTTAGCCTCTGGACCGATGTCCTTCCATGGAGCAGACTTTTAAAAGTCGCGATTTAGTGCTCCGTTGCTCCGCTGCTTGCTGGGAGCCGGCCCCTCCCCCGCGGTCTATCCTCCCGTCGCTTTCGATTCACTTCTCCGCCAGTCCTACCTTCCAGAAAGTGGCCGATTTTCTGTTTCCAGAATTGCTGTTCTTCCTCTCTTTGATCTCCCGTTGGATTTGTAGGTGTTCGCAATGGTTTGATAAGCTATCTAGCTGATCTCCTGCTACCTGATGTGTCTCAGCTGCTACTTCTCTGCCATCTTCTGGGCAAATGTCCTATTTATTCCCTTTTAAAGATGAATTCAGGAGGGATTAGACTAATGCATGAAGTATCTTGTGCAAGGTTGCATAGCTGTAGGTGATGGAACAATAATTCAAATCCTAATCTAACTACCGTGTGCAAGCTATCAACTATACATGTGCTTCTACAAACTGAGAGAGACTCATGGCTTCAGCCACTTAATAGTCACACAATTAATTAACCTTGATTTTCTCCTTTAGAAAATGAATACAGCAGTGACATTTACCTTCTAAGATTATTACATGGATTAAACAAAATATTTGGAAGTTAAGTATACAATGTATGATAAATAGAAAACTCTTATTTTGTTACTTAATAAATATAGTTGATTCAGTAGACAAAATCTTTTATAACATCAGAAAAATAGTAAAATGGAAAAATTTTGGGAAAAAATGTTCCTGAACATAATTTAGCAGAAATAATAATTTAGCTTCCCAGCCTTACTTATATTTTGATAAATTTATTTACTGGGAAAAAGGTATGATAAATTTCTGTTTCAAAATTTAATATTCAAAGGAAAACTATATACAGACACATATACATACACACACATATGCATAGATCCACTATACATATATAAATATATATTAAATATACTATGTTTATATAATATATATGCATTCAATGTATAGTTAAAATATAATATATAATTAATATAGAGTAAATAGCATATATTATATAATAAAATATATATTTATGTAATATAAATATATATAATACATATTTTATTATTATTAAAAATATATGTATTGTTTTAGGAAAGGTCCTTGGAATTGTGGTGTTAAAAGGACTCCCAGTGAGAGAGTTCATTATATAATATGTTTATAATAGGTTGAAGCGGTACAACAAAAAGAACCTGAGAAGGAATACCAGATATCTGGAGAACTAGGATGAGAAACAGACTCCTCTTCAAGCATCAGTCCTTTGCCATGGAAGACCCTACAATCACCAAATTTCAGACAAAATTCAAAGTTCCTTGCCAATGTTTACTTTCATTTTCTTAAATTACCAAGTCCGTCAAAATGACATTTCCCGAAAATGAATATTATTTTGTATTTCAAGACAACTAAAACACCAGGTATATTTTTAATTTTTACAGTCTTTGCCAGGCCCTTACACTCAGCCTCATTCAGCTATTCTAAGAATCAAAGTGATTGGACTAACCACCTTGTGGTCCAGATACTGAGAATTTTTTATGACAAAGTTATGATTTATTAATAATTAACTTGGAAATAACTAACCTGGCAGAAATTGACAATCTTTATGATTAATTCATTTGTTTTCTTTCCTATATCCTGACCCTTCAATTCAATAACTTGTACACAAAAAATATACTTCTCTCATTTTTTTTTTGCTTCATTGTTTACAAAAGGCAAACTACTTAAGAAAGCTAACTTCTTTTGTTAAGCATTTTTAGAACTTTTTAACTGCATGTTCCTTATAAAAGGAAGAAAGTTGAAAATATTGTTTGGAAAGTGTCTTGAGTAGTCCTTCCCCCACTCCCTCTCTGGTCCCCCACTGAGTGAGAATAAAAAGACAAAGCTGTGAGGCATACTAAAATTTAAAGAACAAATTTAAAGAATGAACCTATTTTCTCCAGGTTAGTGTTCTCAATAATTGCACTTAGTAGAGGTTGGAATAGCCTAATTGCACTTTCATTTTTGCCCATGTAATTACCTTAACTAAATTCAAATCTGGTATGTTTATAGTCCCAGCATCATCATTAAGCTAAAATTTGAACATCCTATCTTATCCTGAAAATTTCCAATTAAGCCCATTTGGAGCTTTCCACCGAATGTCAGCATTAATTCCTTTCTGTGAAAGATCAAGGGTGCCAGAATGTCACGCCAGAGAGAGGCCAGTAGTCAGCTCATTAGCAAGATTGATGAACTGTACTGGTAGTACTTATGGATGTGAGTATCTCAACTTGGACTGCAGTCACGTCCTAGGAGATGGTATGGGAGATCTGGGAGGTCATCTCTCATTAAAAACAAGTGTATATGGACAGTTCAAAATAAAATGATCTTACAAACTGATCTTTGAAATGATGCCAAATATTAAGAAATAGACAAATGTAGTTAAGTGCTATTTTATCTGAATAGTTCATCTACTGATATAAGTAACACTACTGAAGCTCTTCTCACCTCTTTGGCTTCACCTCAGTGAGAAATAAAATATGAAAGCTAATTGCTTTCACTTTCCTCCTGCCTTTCTCTTTATCACTCAGATGTGTTTCTGTTTTCTCTAAAGCTGGAATTAAATATGGAACATACCTCAGTCTACCTGTTAATTTTTTCATCACTAATGCAATAAGCAAGCACAGATTACGAGGTTCTATATTTTTAGGTTCCTTGATGAATTTAGAATATGGGCTTTTAAATAAATAAATTGACCAGCAGTGTCATCAGTGTTTATTTTTTTTTAAGATTTTATTTATTTATTTGACAGACAGAGATCACAGTAGGCAGAGAAGCAGGCAGAGAGAGAGAGAGAGGGAGAAGCGGGCTCCCTGCTGAGCAGAGAGCCAGATCCCAGGACCCTGAGATGATGACCTGAGCTGAAGGCAGAGGCTTTAACCCACTGAGCCACCCAGGCGCCCCTGTCGTCAGTGTTTAAACATGGTAACTCAAAGGAGCTATGCAGACAAGAAAGCAACACATTGTAAAAGTGTATTGTTGAGGCCACAAAGTTGACACAGAGGGAATCTCTTTGTCAGCCCTGCATTGAGGCTGGCCATTTCCTCTGATTCATCACACCTGAGAGACTTGTCCAAAAACTAAATAGTTTTTCAGAGAACACAACATTGAATAAGCTCAGTAAAACAGGTTAACTCTAATGAATTACTAGGGTTAAAGGAGAATGAAAATGTATCTATGTTTAGCTACTTAAACACTGACATCCATTCTCTATGTATTCAATATACTGTGGAAATGGAATCAGTCTTTGAAATCTTCATTGGTTCATGGGGGTCCCAAGCAAATGAAGGAAGATAGTCTTGAGGCATATTTATTTAATACCACAGTGAAATTTGAAATTAAAAAAATAAAATTTTTACCACACAACTGAGGATATAGTTTACTGAAAATTCTATGCCTACCCCAAATAGAAATGAATTAATCCTTCCTAAATCTGTTCTTTAATCTTTCCTTTTCCACATAGATATTCTCTCTCTGACTACAACTTTTTCTTTCCTTCTTAGGAAAGTTTACAATGAACTTGATGTAGTCATAAAATATTCTTTTAGCTTTGGTCGTATTTTCAAGAGACACTATCTTAGAAAACTTCATTGAATTTAGATATTTCCAATTAGTCAAAGATACAGATTTCTTAAAAGAAGTCACACTTCAGGGATGCCTGAGTGGTTCAGTGGGTTAAAGCCTCTGCCTCTGGCTCAGGTCATGATCCCAGAGTCCTGGGATCCAGTCCCACATCAGGCTCTCTGCTCAGTAGGGAGCCTGCTTCCTCTCTCTCTGCCTGCCTCTCTGCCTACTTGTGATCTCTGTCAAATAAATAAATAAAATCTTAAAAAAAAAAAGAAGTCACACTTCAGATCCCATCCATATCATATTATATCTTTCTGTTTTAACTTTACTTCTGAATTATGAAGACATCTTCAATCTATGTAATGACTGGAAGAAGCATTATATATTGGACTCTTCCATAGTATGGAGGGGAAAGGGATTCATAATCTTCCTGTCTCTCTAATCTATGGCTTAATTACATATCTTAGCCAGTGTTAAAGGTAGGGGGGGGGTGTGCGGAATAAGCTTAGCCATAATGCTGAGGAAGACAGTAAGGGGTGAGAAATGCAGTTCTTTTAAAGAAAGTACTCCTTACTCTAAAGATAAAGAAGGAGAAAAGATCTGTTAGAGTGTTATGCTAAGCAAAATAAGTCAGCCAGAGAAAGACAAATACCAAATGATTTCATGCATAGGTAGAATTTAAGAAATAAAACAAATGAATATGGGGGGGGAAGGCAAACCGGGAAACTGGACTCTTACCTATAGAGAAGAAACTGATGGTCACTGGAGGGGAGATAGGTGAGGAATGTCTAAACAGGTGATAGGGATTAAGGAGGGTACTTACTGTGATGAGCATTGGGTGTTGTAAGTAAGTGGTGGATCATTAAATTCTACACCTGCAACTAATATCACACTGTATGTTAACTCACTGGAATTTGAATAATAACTTAGGGGAAAAAAAAAAGAAGAAATGAAGATATATACATAATGCTATTCACTAATGAGGTGGGGGTTTTTTGAGAGTTGAAATTAAAAGCTGCCCCAGCGGGGCGCCTGGGTGGCTCAGTGGGTTAAATCCTCTGCCTTCAGCTCAGGTCATGATCTCAAGGTCATCATCTCAGGGTCGTGGGATCAAGCCTCACATCGGGCTCTCTGCTCGGCGGGGAGCCTGCTTCCTCCTCTCTCTCCGCCTGTCTCTCTGCCTACTTGTGATCTCTGTGTGCCAAATAAATAAATAAGTATCTATAATTAAAGAAAAAAAAAGCTGCCCCAGGTAAACTTTAAACTAGGCTGGGATTTAAGATGATGGAGTACTCAAAAGTAATTCTCTAGCTTTTATTTCCTACCATTCTTATTCACCTTTCTTTCGCTTAGCCACAAGAAGACATTCACAATTACTTAATTTTGTTCATGGAATACAGCCGATCACATATTAAGGCACAAAGCGTATTATGTTTGTTTGTGCCTTTATTTGTTTTTTATAATAACACACCTGGTCTTAACTCTCCTTTTTTATCACTTACTAGTTTGGCAGACGTTAGTCAGATTATTATAATTCTTTGAATCTCATTTTTCTGTGCACTTGTAAAACTGAATTAAATAATACCTCACTTGGATATAACGACAGAAATTCCACACGTAGCTATTTAGAACATGCTGAAAAATAAATTTAAAAAATAATGGGAAAAAGAGGAATCATTAGAAACATTTACAAGGAAAAAATTAGGATATGAATTTAAACCATTACTCCAAATCCATTTCCAGTGGCTCTGGCTTATCTTCTCTACCCTTACGAGGACTGCTTGTGAACAGACAATTGTGGAGCAAAGGAGGGGAGCTCTTCTGCCGTAATTACAGAATTTTACTGGGAAGGAAAGAATATTTCAGATTCCTGCACCCCTATCAATAAAGCTAATCCAAAAATAAATTGATCCCACATCTCTACTGACATCACAGATGTCAAAGTTTGATTCTATTGATAAAACACTTGATCATTAGCATATTACTAAAAATTGATTCCACTAACAATAAATATTTTGTTAGGTACTTGTGAGATTATGGTACCTATAAAAACACATCCACCCAGCAGACCCAGATGGACTTTGTAAGAAGATGGACCTGAGCTTGAATCCTTATTATACTGCTGGTTAGCCATATGCCTTAGATAAGTTACATAACCATTTTTAATTCTGTCTATTCACCCATAAGAATTGATTAAATACTGGGGCACCTGGGTGACTCAGTGGGTTAAAGCCTCTGCCTGTGTCAACTTCCTGTAAAACAGAAAAGAATAGGGCGCCTGGGAGGCTCAGTGGATTAAGCCTCTGCCTTCAGCTCAGGTCATGATCCCAGGGTCCTGGGGTCGAGCCCCACATCGGGCTCTCTGCTCAGCAGGGAGCCTGCTTCCTCCTCTCTCTCTGCCTGCCTCTCTGCCTACTTGTGATCTCTATCAAATAAATAAATAAAATCTTAAAAAAAAAAAGAATCGAGTAAATACTGACTATCTGAAAATGTTGCTCTGAGCATTTAATGAGCAGTTAATCACATAAACAGCTCCACACAGTGGTTGCTTCCTGTTCCAGCAGTGATTACACTAGGTGTTTGCTCTAAGGTGGTCATTATTATCGCCATTTTGTCACCCTCTGTCTTTACATGTTCCTTCTTCCTATAATATCCAACTTCTCTCCCCTTTCTGCTGTGCTTCTCGTAATTCTGTAATGTGTGCCCCTCCAACCTCAGTGTCTAGCAGAATGCTTGATACTAAAGGAGGACTCAGTACATCTCTGATAGGACAATAAATGAATAAAGATACAAGAGAACTAAAGGCAGTAAGATTGAGTAAGTTCTGGATAAAGATGAGTGGCCCTTAAGTCTCTTCTTAGAAGCTATGGGTGAGCACACTTTTTCTGTAAAAGGCCAAAGAGCAAATATTTTAAGTTTTGATCCATAAGGTCTCTACCAACTACTCAGTTCTGCCATTGCCGCACGAAAGCAGCCGTCGACCATACTATAAGCAAACAAGCATGGCTATGTTCCAATAAAATGTTTTTTACAGAACTGAAACTTACATTTCATAGAGTTGTTCAGTGTCATAAAATTTATTCTTTTGCAACTTTTATTCAACCGTTTAAAAATGTAAAAATCAGTCTTACCTCACAGGCCACAGAAAATAGTCAGCAGGCTGGATTTGACCTGTGGCCAGCTTTGTCAGCCTTTGGGGTAAAAAAATAAATAAATAACATGTAATCAATCAAAATTGGAGGAAAATTATAGCTTTTTAGTCATTGCCCATTAGGCCCCATTAAAAGGATAGGAAAAGGATGTCTTTGGAACTTTTCATTTCCATAAAAACATTAGAGGGCCTCTCTAGGGAACTTAGACTAAATTTTTGCACAATTCCTCAGTTTCTTCTTTGAGGCAGCAATGCTGAGAAATAACTTGAGTTTTTGAACTTGAGTTCTAATCTCTACTCTGTAGCCTTGGGGAAGCCATCTGAAGGCTTAGTTTTATCATGTGGAAGATGAGCATAATAATTCCTCTTCTTCAGTGTTGCTGTTATTAGAGTACGTATAATGTCCTGTCATCTGATAGGTACTTGATACATTTTAGCAATAATTGCACTTTGATTTTTAGTGTTTTGGTGGCTATTTTTTTTCCTGCTATTTCCAAGCTATGTAGGAATTTTAGCCCTCCACCAGTGTCCTTGTAACCACAAGTAGGCTTATCTATTAATATGGTCATACTTTTCTTGCTCTTAGTGCCAGAATGGGAAACTGGAAAGAATGAAAAGATAAATTTTAACATTACCATCATTCCATGCAACCCAAGTACACCCAATTTTTTGGATTATAATGTCTAAAATATAAACTTGAGAAGAGGAGAAATTTTACTTGCTTTGTCCCATACCATATCCTTAGCCCCTAAAACAGTATCTTGCACAAAATGGTCTGAAAAGCTATTTGTTCAATGAGTAGAGGGCCTTAAACAGAGATTGAAAATTCCATACAACTTGAAGTTATCTTTTCTTTAGCTTGCACAGTGATTCTGAGAAATAATAATTAGCTGAAGATAAAACAAAACAAAATGAAATAATGTGCTTTTCTTCCATGCAAAAATAAAAATTGGGGTTTCTATTACTAATTAGGACCTAAAAATTCATATGACAACATGATTTGAAGCTAAGTCATAATTGTTTCTGTTAGCAGGGTCATGCTTAACTGTGGGATTGCAATAAGAATACATCAAGCCTCTCTGCTTCTAAAGCAGAAAAGAGTGTCCCAGTTCAAAGAGGTGGAAAGTGAGAAGTCAGACAAGTTGCAGTTCTCTTAGGTGCTGAGCCCTGTGCTTAATGCCCATGCAGCGTTATGGAAAGTGGCAGGATCTCAGAAGGAAAACACATACACACGCCGAAAACCTGGCACTGGTCCCAGAGCACTCAGGCTCACGGGCAGTCACCAACTGAGTTATGGAGTTAAGGTCCCTGAGACAGTTTTTGACTCCCCTAGAAGTGCCTGACAGGTAGTTAGGACCTCTATTAGCAAAAGTAATGCTAGCTACTCTAACAAATTATAGAATGCATGTGTGTATATGTGTGTGCATTCTTACATACTCAAGTGTATTTCCCAAATACCCAAATGCCAATGGAAAAACAACCGTGTTTTTCATTCACATCAAGTCCAAACAGCCGTTTGTAATTAAGGAGATGGCTCTCCTTCAGCTCCCAGAGTCCCTTCTTCTTGGCTTCTGCCATCTTCTGTACTGCCTTCTATATTCTTCTGAAGCAAGTAAATGGATGAGAAAAAATATGCAGAATTGTATATGAGAAGGTTTATGTTCTGTTCACTAGTGGCCAGACCTAGAGATGAAGATTTGTATGCACTTGTTTTGTTTTATTTTTATTTGTTTGTTTGTTTTGAGAAGAGCTCTCAGTAACACCTGTGTGGGAAGTAAGTGGGTCAGGGAGGAAGTGATCTGCAGTCAGTTGCCAAGAAACTCACCTGATGCCACAGAGAGATCAGGTGCTAGGATGGTCCATCTGAGTAATTCCAAATTGGACTTCTGCTTTCAGCCAAAATGGGGCAATGGGGACTGAATTTACTTTTGCTCCTTAAATAACTAGACAATCAGTAAAAGTAAACAGAATAATAGTTTAAAGGCATTAAACAACAGCCATATTTTCCATCCTGGTAATTTGAGACGTTGGACAATAGCATACAACAGCAGTGCTTTAATTTCAAAGGAGCTAAGAAACGACATCCAGAAAATATATGTCCAAGAGGAAATGGATTTGATAAATAGCTAGGCAGTCTCTCGTAGAAGAACCAATATTTAACTGCCCTACCACATAGCAGGATAAGAAGTTGAGCACAGCACGTTATGAAATACGGTTACAACTTCTACTGTAAGAACGGGGTGCCTGCTGCTGGGTTTCATGTTGTTCACACTGCAGTGATAAAACTCCTTTGTCTTACCAGATCTTCAAAAAACAGCTTATAGTCGAATATAAAGAAAGCCCTTTTTTTGGTTGTTGTTACAACAACAACCAAAATGGTTGTTGGTTTTTCATTTGCTTTGTTTTGTTGTGTTGTGTTTTGGGCAGAAAACTATAGTTAAAAGTGGGTTCAACATTTGCATGAATGGTAGGGTAGAGATAAAAGAATGACAGCAAAGAATCTGACAGAGGCAAAATTAGGATTCAGAAAATTACTCTCAATTTACTACACCCCCCCCCACACACACACCCACATAAACACACACGTACTCATATCCACAAATTCACAGAATTATTGGAGAGGAAATTGAGGTTTTCAGATGATATAAAATGAATTTTATTTTTTTTTAATTTATTTGTCAGAGAGAGAGGGAGAGAGAGCGAGCGAGCACAGGCAGACAGAGTGGCAGGCAGAGGCAGAGGGAGAAGCAGGCTCCCTGCTGAGCAAGGAGCCCGATATGGGACTTGATCCCAGGATGCTGGGATCATGACCTGAGCCGAAGGCAGCCACTTAACCAACTGAGCCACCTAGGCATCCCTATAAAATGAATTTTAAATTGATCTTCTCTAGATATTAAGGGTGAAGGGGGACATGTAGCTTACAACTGTTGTTTCATAAGCTTCTAATACACATACACAGAGACAAATTAGGATTTCCTTTCCACTTTCTAAATGTCCTTTGCCAAGGTCCTGACCTTTTCAACTGGGAAAATGAACCAAACCTCAAACAAAAGAAATATTGGCAATATGCTATTCCCCTAGACCTCTTAAGGTAATGAATATAATCTTAACTATGTGACATCTTTCTAGTTGCCACTAACTGTCATCAAACGCTACAATTGCAACAGTCAAGACCAGACTTTTCTAGCACTTGAAACCCAGCCAACCACAGACTGAGCTGTCTCCTTCTGGAAGACAAACAAAAGGGATTAACTGCATTGTATGTGTCAACACACTAGTCATTAAGGGGACAAGTGCCATTTTGACTGGCAGTCAAGCCATCGCCACCTGGTCGCAATGTGTCATGACCCATTGGTAGTAGAGGTCCTACCTATACATGTGCTACAGAAGTCAGATGCCAGACCCAGGAAGCTCGTGTAGGAGGGATTGAGAAGGGACTGCTTAGGGAAGAACCCACAGTCTCCCAGTAAGTGCCTGATTCGCCTGACCATTTTTGCCCCATGTTTCATTCTTTTAACTACAAACTGCCTTTGATTAACTATCCAAACCGTCTTTAAGTAAAACATAATTTTGATGGTTGTGTCTTCTCTCAGCAAACTCATAAAATAGGAAAGTCGACCCTCAAGACCTGAAGACAAGAAAATGGATCTAGTTTTAAGCATGAGTTCTACTCTCTTCATAGAAAGGCATTAAACAGTAGAGGAGGACCACTGGAAAGATTTTGTTCTAAACCTCCAGTTAGATGCAGCAGCCTGCTTCAGGAACCTGGGCAAGTGCTGCAGTGAAATGTTCATGTGGTTAGCCCTTGCCTAATTTCCTCACTTCTTCCTCTCCAGTGCTTCCTAGCTGAATTCTCTGAGACAATCCAGTCTTAACCTCATCTCTACTTTTTAAGTAAAGCCTGAAAGAGATGGACAGTACTAATGGCAGTAGCTAACATTTATTGACTGCTTACTGTGGCACAGGCTTTGCTTTTTTTTTTCTTTTAAATATTTTATTTATTTATTTGATAGAGAGATCACAAGTAGGCAGACAGGCAGGCAGAGAGAGAGGGGGGGGAAGCAGGCTCCCCGCTGAGCAGAGAGCCAGATATGGGGCTTGATCCCAGAACCCTGGGATCATGACCTGAGCGAAAGGCAGAGGCTTTAACCACTGAGCCATCCAGGTGCCCCCAGGCTTTGCTTTAAGTGCTTTATAGGCATTTACTGATTTGAGAACAACCTTGTGAGAAAACTGAAGCCCAGAGATGTTGAACAAATTGCACAAAGTTTGGCATGTCACAGAACTAGAAAACCATCCCAAGCAATTTGGGACTGGAGCCAACATTCTTTTTTAATATACTATACCTAAGGGTTCCCCCCTGCCCACCTATTTTGAATTAAACTGTTCCTCCAGACCCAGGATCAAGGGCCTCTGCTATCACTGAATAGTCTCTTGAGGAACATCATTAACCAGTGACTGCTAATCATGTATTTGCCCTCTCTCCCCACTGCAAGGCTATGACTTTGTAGCCCTAAATCCCAGAATGGAATTTCTGATGTCCATGTTGTAAGACTTTCATAGCTGCCATGTTATTTTTACCACTGCATTTAATTTGTGTGATTTAGAGAATGACTTTGTAACCCTAAATCCCAGCACTCCCTCCCTGAACCATACACTCCGTTTATGTCACTTGACGGGATATTCTGTCTGGCCACTGTACTTTACAACCTGAGGAGCACCGGTTACATAAACTCTAATGTGACTGGCATCCCTGAGACTCTACAACATGGCAGCCTTGGGGCTAGACTTATCTTGCAAGATCCTTCCTTAATCAAGTTTGAGTTCCACGCTGATGATTCTAGTCTTCCATCCATTCCACCTTAAGGACTGAAATCGCTTTCTTAAATGTTGATCTGTTATTTTGGACCTTCACATTCTGCTAGTTCTTATCATACCATTTCCGCAGGAATGTGTTTTGCTTCCCTGTGGTGGATCAAAGCTTCTTGTTAGTAGTGATTCTTAGGAAGAAATGGCCAAGGTCTCACATCTCTGACTACCTCCCTATCACCTCCATGAACACTGGTTCTCTAAGAATCTGTGCCCAAAGGACACCCCAAGCAAAAGAACACTTGTCATCACTAGTTAGTTTTTCTTTCCTAATTTTTTATTAGCTGCTTATGTATGAGCTGGAATGGATAACATAGAAATCTTAACACCTCATTTATTGTACTCTCGTGTTTCTAAGCTGCAGTCCATATTTCCTTCCCACTCTTCTCTCCCACACCCTGTTTGATCTTTCAAAGACCAGGATAAGAAAGAAACTCATAGGTACATCTCACTACACCCATTTTACAAAATAGAAAAGAATTCCCAAAGGGAAAACATATAATTATATTGCAAATATAATTATATATAAGTATTTGTCCACCTGATTACTTTAGTAATAATAGTTTATTATAGAATATTTGATAAGTAAGAAACTTTAGGAAAAATGATAGTCACATAGTCATACTACCTAACCTTAGTTGCTAGATGATAAATTCTTCCCCTAATTATCCTATAATTCTAAATTTAACATCTGTATCATTCTTGTGTATGTAGTTTACTTGTTTAAAGGTTTTTAAGCAAAATAGGAACCTTATAGCTGTGCCCACCTCACCCTCCAGAAAGCTGTATTTGCCAATTGCATAAAAACTGAGTCAAAAGGGGAGAATCTGGAGTCCAAAAAACCAAACAAGAAGGAACACAGACATGGACAAATATTAATGCAGTAAAAATGAAAAGAAGGTGACAGGTGAGAGGAAATCCTATTCTGTGTAGACATTTCTCTAAGTCAGTCTCTCCCCCAGAGTCCTGAAGGAAATCAGAGGGCAGCTGCCCCCAGATGGGTTATGGTTTCAAGTGTGACCACATAATTTTTTTTTAAATTTAGGAACTGTCTTAAACACACTATCATTTATTTGCCTTCAGTTTTTCCATTCTACTTCTAATTCTGGCAACCAAGAAAAAAAAATCTTAGGAAAAAAATTTTAGGAAAGAGAATGGAATTTCTGATGCCCATGTTTTAAGACTTTCATAGCTGCCATGTTATTTTTACCACTGCATTTAATTTGTGTGATTTAGAGAATGTTCAGATTTTTAAGCTTTCAAATATTAGGTTATGTGCTCTCAGACTTAGGCTTACTTATCATGTTCTATAAGTGTAGAATATATATATTCTTTATTACTTGCCAAAAATTAAATATCCAGCATCATCTGGATTCTCGTCTGTTGCCAAGTGTGCATCTAATCTCATTTCTAGATTAGGGGTCTAGAAAACATGACTCCTTTTTGGAGACAGAAACAGTGCAATATCCATGATAGGAAACTACCAAACCCTTGATGCAAGAATGTCTTAGAGCAGGTACCATCATAACTGAACATTGTCATTAATTTTTAAGTGGGGTCTTTGAAACAAAGAGGCCATTAATGCAAAACAGCATAAATGTTCAAACCATGTTTATTAAGATAACTCAATAGTTTTATTTGAAGTGTGATATAAAAATCCTTAGAGTGGGAATTTTTTTATAAGTAATCAGATGATTATTTAAAATTCCTTGGTGCTTCTTGAGCACCATGGGGGTGAGAACATCAATTCATCTCTGTAATTACCATTGTCTTCTTTAAATTGACTTACCCATGTAACTAAGTTGAGCAGATTGGTCCCTGGGGAAGTGACGCATTCCCCCATTAGGCCACTGCCTTCTGATACAGACTGGTACAGAATACCTGCTTGCTATAGACTTTCCTGGAAGATGATCCCTGAGAAAATTGGGCAATCAAGGAGCTAAATCTGGGGAGTAAGAAAAAAATAGAAAATTGCCAGAACATTATGTCTGCTCCTTCTTTTGGAAAATGAAGGGGGGAAAAAACCTCCAATAGAGCAATCAACAATTTCTGACCTTATTTAGAGCAGGGTATTTTCAGCAGCTCCCTTTTATACATCACAGCATGGGTTCTAGCCATTGTTTTTCCTGGCTACAGCAAGTAGATTGCTTTTTATAGGAATTAATTGCATCATTCTAAAACAACTGTGTGTCTGAATTCATTTAAAGCTATACATAAATACAAGGATGGGTTTTTAGAATTTTATCATAGGAAATAGTAGCCTAATATGGAATCAGTTGTATTTGGCAAAGCCAAAAAGAGTAAAGTCATAATTACTATGAAAAACCCAGAAATAAAGTCGTCCTTGTGATCTCAGCCCCTGGAATTTTTTTTTCACTCTCTTTTGTACTTTAAGACCTTGGTGCAGAAAAAAGGAAAACACTAGCACGCATCTGATTAAACTAAATATTTTTAAATTTCCCCACACAATTTATATATCTGTTAGTGCATGAATAACTTCCACAACACAGTAATTTCAAGAAAATTCCTACCTGAAAAAAGAAAAAAACTTTGTATAATATATTCAAATTTACTATGTGCTTATCTAGCATAAATACTGGGACTTGTAGAGAGGGTTATATGGTTATATAAAGATTATGCAGGCATTGACCTTGCACTCAGAGGTGAAGAAAAAGTACCATGAAGAACAGGGTGCTAAACCTACACAGATTATGGAAAGACCAAACACAATCACATTGTGGGGAGGACTGTCTGGTATACCCAGTTTCAGGTTTCCAAGTGGAAATGTCCTGTTTTGGTATGGAGAAGCCACTTAAACACTGTTACTTTGTCATTCTGTCCCAGGAGTATAGTAGCTTGTCCTCCATATCAACCTGGGAACAGATAAGTTGATGAGTGATGAGAAAAAATGGGCTGTTTGTTGGATTTTTGTGGATTTTGTTTAATTTTAATTTTACTTTTATTGTGTTAAGAACACTTACCATGAGGTTTTCCCTTTTAACATATTTTTACATGTCCAATGCAGTTTTTGTATCTAAAGATAACAGAGTAGCAGATCTCTAGAACTTGTTCATCTTTCAATAACTGAACAGCAACTCTACATTTCCCACTGCCCCTGGCCCCTTAGCAACCACCATTCTGCTTTCTGCTTCTAGTAGTTTGACTATTATAGATAGCCCATGTAAGTGGACTCATGTAGTACTTGTCCTTCTGTAACTGGCTTATTTAGGATAATGTCCTCAAGATTCATCAATGTTCTCTAACATTATACAAATCTTCTTCTTTTTTTAAGACTGAATAATATTCCATGCATATAACATATTTTCTTAATCATTTATCTGTCAATGGACATTTAAGTTGTTGCCATAATTTGGCTGTTGTGTATAGTATTGCAATGAATATGGGAATACCAATATCTCTTTGAGATCCTATTTTTAGTTCTTTTGAATAAATACCCAGAAGTGGGATTATTGGACCACATGGTATTTCTGTTTTTACTATTTTTTTCATTTATTGTTAACTTTGTAATATATTTTGAAATCAGGAAGTGTGATGCCTTCCAGCTTTGTTTTTTCTTTGTTTTGGCTATTTGGGATCTTTTTGTGATTCTATATGAATTTTAGAATTCTTTATTCTATTTCTGTAAAATATACAAGTAGGATTTTGACAGAGATGGCATTGAATGTATACATCACTTTGGATACTATAGGAATCTTATTTATTTTTTTTTAATTTTTTTATTTTTTATAAACATATAATGTATTTTTATCCCCAGGATACATGTCTGTGAATCGCCAGGTTTACACACTTCACAGCACTAACCATAACACATACCCTCCCCAATGTCCATTACCCAGCCCCCCTCTCCTGATCCCCCTCCCCACAGGAACCCTCAGTTCGTTTTGTGAGATTAAGAGTC
>PISX010032391.1:0-16278 GCA_004024625.1 Mellivora capensis
AAAAAAAAAAGAAAAGACTACTAGATGACAACTAACATTGATAGAAGTAGTATATACATTATTTCTGGGAACACGGAGGTGAACAACATGGGGAGAAATTGAAGGAGTTGTTCAATGGGGAGTAGAACAGGAGGTAGGATGTGGTAGGGTAGAAAGTTTCCATTTGTGATAAGTTTTTGTGGGGTATTTGATTTTTTAAATACACTTACATATGTTAACTGGATAAAATAAAATACCTGTACAAAAAATCCAGACAGAATCGGTTATCTGTCCTTTCAGTAACAGGCAACATTCAGTAATGTCATAGAATTATGACATTCTAGCAGCTAATGGGACCACTGCCATGCATGGAGCCTCTGTGTTATAATGGAATCCGTTTAATGTTTATTATATATAAACTTAAATATATAAAAAAGATAAATAGATAAAATATGCTATCAAGAAGGAAGAGACACATTCTGAAGGAGATTTATCTGTAAATAGCAAAGGAGGATTTATCTGTAGATGAGACAGACACCAGGTCCCCAGAATGTAAGAGAAAAGAAAGCAGAAAGAGGCTCTATGTGGCCCAGGAGTCTAAGGTGAGAAAGTGAGCAGATGGCAGAGCTTTATCCAAAACCTGCTTCTCTGCCATGGCAAGGTACAAGACATGTTTCCTCCCCAAAGAGAATGAACCCAGAGTCTAGAGAAACTGCATTCTAGGTACCAAGTGCTAGGAAACATCTATCCTGCTTTACATACGGGATTGTTGAAGAAGTCCCACTTCACATATAGGACCGCTCAGAGTTACAGTGGCCACTTGGGATGACAGCTCTGTCACCTCAGGCTGTGTGATCAGAGGTGAGCACTTACTGCCCTGAGTCCCTATCTCTTTGTTCAGGATACTCTTCCAAATGCTGGAGTTTGGGGGCAACACCACTGAAGAGATTTAAGACAGAAAGTGAAATTGAGTAAGTTGGTAATGATGACACTTTGGTCATTACTATTATATGATAGTGTTTCCCAAAGGATAAAGAGGTACCCAAAACTTTATACTTTTAATATGAAAAGTTTACCTTGAGCAGAATGTCCCTCTGAGTAGAAGTGGCCTGATGATTATATATATGCCTACAACCACAGAGCCAAGATTTTACATATTTCAGGACATGATCTTCTCTTTGGTGCTGACTTGCCCGTTTGCTTTCCATCCTATCTAGTCTACTGTATGGTAAAACTGTTCCCAGTTTCACATCTTGCCACACAATCCACTCAGGAAAATGCTCCATCAGGCAGTTAACTGTTTGAATTTGCTCAGATGGTATGTTGTAGCAAAAGGCAATTTCCTGCCAGACCACCAGGAAGATTTATAGTTCACAGGTAGGACACAGTCAATGGCTAGAAACCATAGGCTCCTGATGAACCTCTCTGGCGAACGTCATCTCTGACCCCAGAACAGAACAGAAGCACCAAGAGGACTGCTCCCTACTGCATGGCTCGCTCTCACAAGTCTCCCTGGTGTATGTGTGAAGAGAACCATTCTACTGAACAGGAAACTGCTCTTTAGAGAGGTTAAGCCACCGGTTGCATTTGATGAGAATGCAACAAAGAGGAGTTTTTCTATTCCCACATCCCTGTTCCTGCCTGCCTCCCTCCATAACTCGTGTGGAACACCTCCAGAGGTCATGTACAGTGTCTGAGGCAGTCTGGATTCCTACAAAGTAGGGAGAACTGCCTTACTGGAGTTATCTGAAGCCTACATCCCAACAGCTGAGAAGGGGAAACAATTATTATTGGGAAATAATGTAACACAAAATATACTGGAGTTTGTGAATGGTCACACCATTTGTCAATAGTCACAGGAAATGAGTCAGCAGTAGACATACAAATTTCAAGTGCCAAGTCACGGTGGCACCCTAAAAGTTATCTTTCCTATGTGTGGTTTTCTTTACTGGAAGATTTGAAAGCTTTGTCAATTAAGAACTGTGTTCCCTTTCTTACCTTATGACGCTACTACCCACACTGTGACCCACATCATGAATCTGAGAATCACTGAGGATTCTTACTCCAGAATCACCTCTCCTTCACTACCCTTGTTTGTTCCATCACACAGTCCTACTGATTGGAATTCTGGAGTATGTCTCAAGTCTTTCTATCTTTCTCTTGTCATGATGGTGGCTCTACAGTTGACTGCCCAGGCTGCAGCCACGGCTCTGTCTCTGGGTCCCCATGAGCCCTCTCCAGTGGTGCTTGTGAGCACTCTGATCCCAGCCCACACCAACTCCACACACCGCCATGTTGCAACTGCTCCCACATAGACACGCGCTACACCCTTACAAGTGGCCTCTTGCTTTTAGTTTTCAGGTGTTCCAGAAAGTAAGTTAAACAGTTAGACAGTTAAAAACATTTAAAAAGTTAAACATTTTCATGTTGTTCAGTTACCCTATTTACTTCTTCCTCTTTGTTCATGTTCTTTACCCATTTTTAAAAACTTTTAAAACTTGCACTATTTTTAATGTTTTACTAAGTAATATATATATTTCTATATATATCTTTAGAAGCAAATTATTTAATATTTTCATACTTCAAGTTACTTTTAGAAGCAAAAAAAAAAAAAAAAAAAAAAAAAAAAAAGTGAGTAAAAATAATGAAATTACTCTACCAAAGCATTAAATCTCATCCCAAAGAGGAGTTTCCCTAGAAATGATCTACATAAGGTAAGTAAACTTTGTCTTTAGGATGTTAGTGCTGAACCTTATTATCATCAATGTGGTTTATTGTTTATAAATAACACTGAAAATGATCAAAGGACAGGAATTTAGGAAGGAAAGCAGGAAAGTTAGCTGGCCTCACACCTCACACCTGTAAGGCCTTACTTAATCAGAGGGAGCCATTTTGTTGTTTATGCAGTAAACTCAGATTGACCCTATGCAGTAAACTTAGATTGACCCTGCCCCTCCCAGAGGAACTTACTTGCAAAGCCCAGATACAAGGGCGGGTCAGGCCAGGTGGAGACAGCCAATCAGTGGGGTGTGCATACTGTCTCCCTAGCTACCAGTCCCAGGTAGCAAAGCCCAGATACAAGGGCAGGTAGAGACATCCAATCGTGGGGCACGCATATATCTACTAGGGTGAATTGTAATTCAATTGGCCGCCCATGTGTGACCTAACATGACTGTGCAGTTTTCTCTGTGTATTGCAATCTCATTGGCCACCTGTGTATAGCCCAACTAAACTACCTCTATAAAAGTTAGACTGTGAGGCTGGGAGGGGTCGCCTCTTTGCAAGAGATGGCCCTGACTGGTCAGTTTGATTCTCGATGCTTGGCACAAAATAAAGCTTTGCTTGACTCTCGCTTTGTATCAGCCTCACTCCTTTGATTACAGACCCTAACACTGGGGGCTCATCTGTGATTAAACAATGAGAACTGAGCCAGCATCAGAATTTCTGGGAAAGCCTCCGGAGGTAAGATCTTGGGATCCTGTCTGTCTGGTTGCAGAGCTCCAGGGTATAGCCCACCGGGGAGAAGCTGGATGCGGTCATACTCCCCAGGGCTGAAGTGGATGCAGGGACACCCCAACCCTCCACTGGTAGATCGATGGGGGGTTCGAGTCCCCCTAGGTGGTCGGGGGGCTTGAGTCCCCCTGGGCGATCAAAAGATCAAGAAAGTCCCCACCGGTGGCAGGTTAAGGACTACTGGGCCTGCAGTTGTCTTTGTTTGTCCTTTTGTTGTCTTTCGTGCTGTTTGTTGTGTTTATAGGGAACCAAGAAAGTCCCCACCAGCAGCAGGCTCTGGATGAGGATCACTGGGCCTGCAGTTGTCTTTGTCTTGTCTTTTTGTTGTCTGTTGTGTTGTTTATTGTGTTTGGAGAAATGGGGCAAGCAGGGAGTAAGGGACCTGTTCTCCAGCATTTCTTGTTCTCCAGCATTTCAAGGATTTTCAAGGTAAAGCCACCCCGTCGGGTGACAGGGTTTACCTGGGAAAACTAGACGAGATCGGGCACGTTCAGGGTGGTATGGCCGTAGACTACCTGAGAAAACTAAAAACACCCTGCCAATTAGAGTGGTCCACTTTCTCCACAGGGTGGCCACCGGAAGGAACGTTTGCCTTGGCTCAGATCTACTCTACCCAGAGTGAGGTCTTTGATCTCTATCGAGACGAAAAACCGTACTTCGTGGCCTGGCAATATCTGATAGAAGAGCCACTGTCATGGCTCAAGTCTCACATTCCCCTTGCTAACGAAACCATCTTTCTCCCTCTAAGGCAGGTTAGATCACCAAAACCAGAACAGAAAGATGAGGGGGAACCGGGGAAGAAGACCGTTCTACCTCCATTGAATGTGGAGGTTGTAGAATTCCCCCCGCCCTTTATGTGTCCCCTAAACCTGACTCTCGGTCCCAAGACGCCCTTACCAGTTCACCACATACACGGTCGGAGTCCACCTATGGGACCACCAAGCAGAAAGACCACCCTGATCCCTCACCTTTCCCCTACCCCCCTCTGCCTCCCTTTACCTCACTGATGCTGCCTCTCTGTGAGGTTGTTCCACTGGACGGGAGAGGTCGCCCCCACCTAACCTATGTCCCTTTCTCCTCTTTTGACATCTGTAACTGGAAGGCCCAACACAAATCCTTTTCTGTCCACCCCTAGGATTTAATTAATCTCTTGGAGACTGTCTTTCTTACCCACCAGCCCACCTGAGTGGATATTCAACAGCTCCTTATGGCTCTCTTTAACACGGAAGAGAAGGATCGCATTATTCGAGAAACCCATAAGGTGATAAGTGAGAGACTTGGCAGGGACCTTGATCCCTGGCGGATGGAGGACTACTGCCCAAGGGAACCCCTCAACTGGGGACCAAACTCCGATGAAGGTAAGGAGAGCCTATGCTTCTACCGCCAGGCCCTACTAGGAGGTCCCCATGCAGCTGCAAGGAGACCCATAAATTTATCTAAAATTAGTACGGTGACTCAAGGTAAGAGTGAGTCTCCAGGAGCTTTCCTAGAAAGGCTTATTGAAGCCTATAAAATGTATAGCCCGATTGATCCCGAGGCACCCGAAAATCAGAGGGCAGTGAATCTTGCTTTTGCCAGTCAGTTAGCCCCAGATATAAGGAGGAAACTTCAGAAAATAGAAGGATTTGAAAGGAAGAATCTGACTGAGTTAGTGGGAATAGCAGAAAAGGTGTTTAACAACAGGGATGCACAAGAGGATGAAAAACAGACAAAAAAACTGGTTAAGGTTTTGGCATTACATGAGGCGGGAAGGAGACAGGGGGAAAGAGGTCAATGGAAAAGGGAAAGGCAGGTAGGGGATGGTAAATGGAAGGAAAAGCCTAAGTACAGAGGAGGCAGGCTGGAAGACTAAGATTTAGATCAGTGCGCTTACAGTAAGGAAAAAGGACATTGGGCCAAAGAGTGCCCCAAAAGGAAGATGGCAATGCCGGCCACCAGAGACTGAAGGGCTGTGGTTTGGAGCCCCTCCCCGAACCTCGGGTAAAAATTAAAGTGGAGGGGAAATCAATTGATTTTTTTGGTGGACACAGGAGTCCAATTTTCATCATTACTTAAACCTATGGGAAAACTATCTGGAGAGTAAGTCTAGGTACAAGGAGCAAATGGCACAGAGAGACATAAATGAACAACAGAGAGGACTTTAAATTTGGCTTCAGGAGTAGTTAAACACTGATTTTTGGTCCTCCCTAATGCCCCGTATAACTTGATGGGAAGAGATCTCCTCCATAAGTTACAGGCTGGCATTCAGTTCTCAGAAGGAGACATGACTGTAACCTTGGGACAACCCACTGTGCAGGTGCTTATGACAGCAGTAGATGAATACCTCCTTTACGAGCCAGTCTCAAAACCAGAGGAGACAAAGGGGGGGAGCCTTCTCCAAACCCTACATATCGAGTTTCCTGAAGTCTGGACAGAAGGGAAGCCCCCTGGCTTGACCAAGGGACAGCCTCCAGTGGTGGTACAATTAAAAGCACAGCTACGGCTGTTCACATCCGGCAGTACTCCCTCCCTCGGGAAGCAAAAGAAGGGATCAGAAAACACATTAACTACCTCCGAGGAGACCGCTCCTAGTTCCTTGCAAATCTCCATGGAACACACCTTTGCTGCCCATCAAAAAGGCCAAGACTGGGGAGTACCGACCCATTCAGGACTTGCAGGAAGTTAATAAATGGGTTGAGGATATCTACCCGAAAGTGTCTAACCCCTATACCCTACTCTCCATCCTGGGCCCCAGAAGAACTGTGTATACTGTCTTAGATCTCAAGGATGCATTTTTCTGCATATCTTTAGCAAAGGAATCTCAGCCCCTTTTTGCTTTTGAGTGGTCCATCCCACAGGAAAGATTCCAAGGCCAGCTCATCTGGACAAGACTTCTCCAAGGGTTCAAGAATTCACCCACTATCTTCAACGAGGCCCTATACGAGGATTTGCATGAGTACAGAAACTCCAATCCGGGAGTCACTCTGTTACAGTATGTTGATGACTTGCTGATTGCTGCTGAGGACTATGAGTCATGCTTGCAAAGGACAAGAGCTCTCTTACAGACTCTGCAGGAAAAAGGGTATCGGGTGTCAGCAAGGAAAGCACAGCTCTGTCAGAGCCATGCCACTTATCTAGGCTTTGATCTCCACAAGGGAGTGTGTTCACTGTCTGAGTCCAGGAAATAGGTGATCACCCGATACCCCCACCCCACCATGTCCTGACAATTGAGGGAGTTTCTTGGGATGGTGGGCTACTGTAGGCTGTGGATACCTTGGTTTGCAGAGATTGCCAGACCTCTCTATGAACCGGCAAAAGGGGGGCTCACTATGATAGAGTGGACAGCTGAGGCAGAAGGAGCATTTTGGGAATTACAAACAGCCTTACTGAGTGCCCCAGCATTGGCCATCCCAGATGTTACCAAGCCCTTCCACTTGTATGTGGATGAAAAAGCAGGGGTGGCCAAAGGAGTTTTGACTCAGATTCTGGGGCCTTGGCAAAGGCCAGTAGCCTATCTTAGCAAGAAACTAGATCCAGTAGCAGCTGGGTTCCCCCCGTGCCTCTGCATAATTGCTGCCGTGGCCCTCCTGGTCAAGGATGCAAGTAAATTGACTTTGGGTCAAAATACCATCTTGACCACCACCCACGCTATCGAGGGCCTTCTCTGGACTCCACCCAACCGATGGATGACAAACACCCAAGTGACAGGATATCAGGCCCTCCTCCTCAACGAACCAAGAGTGACCTTCCGGCCCCTAGCAGTGCTAAGTCCAGCCACGCTGCTGCCAGAGGAGCTGGCTGACCATCCACACGATTGCGGGGAGGTCCTAACTCAAGTCACAGGAGTAAGGCCAGACCTCAGAGACATCCCCCTTCTGGATGTGGAGATGACTCTGTTCACAGACGGGAGTAGCTACATGGTCGATGGAAAGAGGTATGCGGGGGCTGCGGTGGTTTCCCCTGAGCAGGAACTCTGAACGGCAGCCCTGCCACATGGAACATCGGCGCAAAAAGCGGAGCTGATTGCACTCACCAAGGCACTCCAGATGGCCCAAGGTAAAACCGCCAACATCTATATGGACAGCAGGTATGCCTTTGCCACTCTCCATATACATGGGGCTATTTATAAAGAAAGGGGCCTATTAACAGCAGAAGCAGAAAGAAAAGGAATTAAAAACAGAGGAGAAATACTGGCTCTCCTCCAGGCTATTTGGGACCCAAAAGAGGTGGCCATTATGCATTGCCCGGGACACCAAAAGGGGACTGATCTGATTTCAAAAGGAAACCAATTAGCAGATCAAGCCGCAAAGCAAGCAGCCCGAGAAACAGTGCGAGCTGATTACACTCCCGGCTCCAGCCCTACCAGAAAAACCGAACTATTCAGAAGAAGATTTAAGTTATTTACAAAAATGGGTTAAACTGGACTTTGAAAGGGACTGGGCTAAGACTAAAACAGGAAAGTTAATTCTTCCTCGAAGACTAGGTAAGAAGTTAGTAGACCAGATACATCAGGGTACTCATTTGGGGACACGCAAACTCAAGGAACTTATAGGCAAGCAGCTCCAGGTTTCTAAATTAGGGTGCATGGTTCAGGATATAGTTGATAAATGTGCTCGATGCCAGGAAGTTAATGTGGGAGGAACTAGAATGGAAAGAGGGAAAAAAGAAAGATGTAAGGAACCAGGAGTTTATTGGGAAATAGATTTTACAGAAATGAACCTGGAAAATATGGACACAAGTATATGTTAGTTTTTGTAGATACCTTTTCAGGCTGAGTAGAGGCTTTTTCCGCCAAACATGAGATGGCAGGAGTGGTAGCCAAAAAGCTATTAGAAGAAATAATTCCTAGGTTTGGGCTGCCTCTCGCGATCAGGTCAGACAACGGCCCTGCATTTGTGAGTTCAGTCTCACAGGCATTTGCCAAGGCTATGGGCACTAATTGGAAACTACACTGTGCCTACCGGCCCCAGAGTTCTGGGCAAGTAGAGAGGATGAACCAGACTCTTAAAGAGACCTTGACAAAGCTAATTCTGGAGACTGGCAGTGGATGGGTGGATCTCCTTCCTTTCGCCCTCCTCAGGGCACAATGTACACCCTACTTAAACAAGGTGACCCCATTTGAAATAATGTTCAGGAGACCTCCCCTCTCCCCGCTCTGCCCTTGGCTACAAGAGGTTGCCCTAGCAGAAATTACTGATCAGTCTGTACTCCAGTCACTGCAGGCATTACAGTCTGTCTTAAAATGAACCCTCACAGGGATCCAAATTGCCCACACTGAGACAGAGGCGGAGGTGGAACCACATCCTTACCAACCCGGGGACTTGGTTTGGATATGTTGCCACCAAGTGGGAAACTTGGAGCCTCGCTGGAAGGGACCGTTTACTGTCATCCTGACTACCCCCACGGCCATAAAAGTAGAAGGCATCAGGGCCTGGATTCACGCGGGTCACATCAAATGAGCCGAGGACAAGGACGCTCCCCCAGAGATGGAAGCCACAGCCAATGGACCCTGCTGACCGTGGACTAAAGCTAAGACTCAAAAGACTATGAGTTAATTGTTGCTCCTATTGTTACTTGTTAGTGTATTGTTGCTCCTATCGTTACCTGTTTATGTGAAATATAGGTGGGAAATTAGATGAATGAAATTAGGAAAAGTGAAAAAGGTTATACAAAGTGGTAAATGGCTAACTCCTCAGCCAACTGTGCACTAGTGTCATTTGTACAAGAGAAAATTAGAGCAATAAAATGTTAGACTTACATGCTCAATATAACATAAAACTGGCTGAAAAGTCAAGGATTTGACTAATCTCCAAAGAAAAGGGGGGAATGTAAGGGCCTACTTAATCAGAGGGAGCCATTTTATTGTTTATGCAGTAAACTTAGATTGACCCTATGCAGTAAACTTAGATTGGCCCTGCCCCTCCCAGAGGAACTTACTTGCAAAGCCCAGATACAAGGGTGGGTCAGGCCAGGTGGAGACAGCCAATCAGTGGGGTGTGCATACTGTCTCCCTAGCTACCAGTCCCAGGTAGCAAAGCCCAGATACAAGGGCAGGTAGAGACATCCAATCGTGGGGCACACATATATCTACTAGGGTGAATTGTAATTCAATTGGCCGCCCATGTGTGACCTAATATGACTGTGCAGTTTTCTCTGTGTATTGCAATCTCATTGGCCTCCTGTGTAAAGCCCAACTAAACTACCTCTATAAAAGTTAGTCTGTGAGGCTGGGAGGGGTCGCCTCTTTGCAAGAGATGGCCCTGACCAGTCAGTTTGATTCTTGATGCTTGGCGCAAAATAAAGCTTTGCTTGACCTTCGCTTTGTATCAGTCTTGCTCCTTTGATTATGGACCCTAACAACACCCTCTTCCTTCATCCAGATCCTGGTGTTAAACTTCCCCCAGAGGATGCCAGGGTCTCTGAAATGTTTCTTTTATACTTCCTTAATTATTGGTATTACAACAAAACTGTTACATTACTATGATTTTCACTCAGAATAGATCACTGAGGATATGAACCCTAACACTTATATTTTTATATGAAAAGGGGAAAGAAATTTCTAGGGCTTCAATTTGTATTTTTAAAAATTTCATTAGGAAATCATTGAGGGATAAAGAATATGCTTTGGTTTATTGCAAAAAAAATTTTTTTTAACTTTGTAGTCTCTCCTGTTTTATATAGAAACCTACAAAAGTTGCACTTTCAAATTCAAGCCCACTTCCTCAGGTTAGATAAAAATCATGGTGAATTAAATATTTACCTCCTGAAAATACTCCAGCTTCTTGATGCTCTGACTTTCCCCATATTGCCTTGTTAATTGCTTATCAGGATCAGAGACCAACCGCTCTAGAAGGTGGGTCTGTGTGTTTTATTCAAGTTCCTGCCTGTCCCATTCGATTCATGCTAATCTGCATCACTTTCCATTTTCAGCCACCAACTCTATCTGTAGCTGCAGTGACATTTTTACATGAGAAAAGATGTATGCTGCCCATCTGTCATGTGAGGACATAATGTAGCTAAACCATCTACCCTGTCTCGTACCACATGGGGAGTGATGAAGACACAAAGGGCTGGGTTTAGTTTCTCCTCGGAGAGGGGGTGGTGAGAGATACTTATTTGTGTGCCATGCTCTGAATGAAATGACCCTCAGGTAAGCCACCATCGCCAGACTGGAGAAGCCCCTCTCCAAGAAGTAGTTCTGCATCTGTAGTGCCTTCAGCCTCTGTTTGCCAAGTCTGAGCTCATAAACGATCACTGCTTGATGCCTCACTTGGCAGGTCAGCCACACCTTCCCAGGACAGAGGTCTGGGCAAGAGTCATGGCCCCGTCACTGACCACCTAAGGAATAGAGGGGAAATGTCTTCACTCTGTCAAAGTTGGCTTACTCATCTCTAAAAACAAAAGCAAGTATTCTAGACACAGGATGTCCCCCACCACATTTTTTTCCAGAAAGCATGTTGCTGTATGTGGCACAGGAATGTGTTCAGAAATTTCGCTGTGTTCAGAAATTCAGCTGTGGCAAAGGAAATCAGCCTGGAGGATGGAGCTCAGGGTCCCCATCAACCACGTTAGTCCATGTCCCTTTGGCTCTGCCAGAGAAAGCGTTCTTTCAGCATGCTCTTGAGTCTGCCAGCCCCAGCAACCTGCCAACCTGCCCAGGGAAGTGAGTATTTCATTGTTATTTTATTTTCTAGTGGCTTTTCTTTCCAGTAACAGCCTGGCCATGGAAATATTCATGCAGGAGGATGATGACAATGACGATGATGATTTTTGGGATCTGGTTTTTACATTAAATGATAGCTGAAGCAGTTTGGGTCTTGTCTTTCCTTTATAGGTGAAAATGCCACATAATGCAAGTTAAGTCTACGTGAGCCAATATATTTCATTGCCCAGCACTGTAATCTATTAAGCCGGAGATATTTTCAGGGAATTGCCTTAAATCCTTTGGTGGTTTAAAGTAGCTTCAGAGGGATTAGTGGCTTAGAGGTAATTGTTATTGCTAATATTTTATTTGAAATGTCCTGTTCAGCAAAGGTAATGTGACATTTTGCTCACTGGAAATGCTGTCCTTCTAGGGAAAGGGATAAGTCAAAAGGTCAATGTCTGGGAGAGGGAGGGAAGGAAGCCCATGAAACAAAGAACAAGGGCTCAAAGCTGGCTGATCATCACAAGCTACGTGTATCAGAGCTGCCTTTCTTTTGTGTGGACCTTGGGGAGCAGGAGTATTAATTTTATGTGAATTGTGAGATTAATCTAGATAGATAATCAGCTCTAAAGAGAAACCTGAGCTGTAATTTTAATTTTTTTAGTAAGGAGACTAAAACTCAAGGAGGTACCTCTTTGTAAGCATACCCCCTTTCACCAAGGCAGTAAATGTTGGAGCTCCCCGGGGCCATCTCAATCTCTAGGCCAGTGTATCTTGAATATAGAGGGCTTAAGAAATCGGTTGGGGCACTTATTAAAAAGTAAAAATTCTTTGGGCTCCACTATTACCAACTCTGATTCTACAGTTCTAAGATGGCTCTAAAAACCAGCCTTTTTAACCAGACAGCTCCAGGGGATTCTGATGCAGGAATTTGTTATGTCTAGAGAAACATGGGGTTAACCAGTCCTTTTTTGGTCCATGATATCATGTTTCTCAAATTTCTATTTACAGCCCATATGAAACCTTTGAGTTCTCCACACTTACATCAAAATGGCAATCGAAATCCCCACTTGAATGCTCCAGTAGTGGCCCCATCACCCAGCCAATTCTACAACACAAAACATGGATGGCACCTTCCT
The DNA here is from genome assembly GCA_004024625.1 of Mellivora capensis. Lineage (NCBI taxonomy): Eukaryota > Metazoa > Chordata > Mammalia > Carnivora > Mustelidae > Mellivora > Mellivora capensis. The sequence goes on from PISX010032391.1 coordinate 12,256, forward strand.
TCTTCGCACTAGGCCCCTGAATCATGGCTCTGGCACTGGTCCCATTTCCCATCGTCACTGATCGCCTCTTGTCTGGACCACAACACTATGTCACTGACTAGTCTCCCTCCATCTGCTCTTCAATCTGCTCCCCTCAGTGAGCCAGAGGGGCCTTTCAAGGTATGTTTTAATGGGGCACCATCTCTTGTGAAAACGCTTCAGTGACTTTTTATCATCTCTTAGATGGGAGCCAAAGTCCTTTCTTTGGCTTGCAAAGCCCTACTTGGTGGTGACCACCCCCAACCACCTCGGCAGTCTGGACACACACGATTTCTTTCTGGCTCTGTGGTCTAGCCACACCACACTTCCTTCTTTTCCTCAAAAGGGCCACAGTCACCTCAGCAAAGGGTGCTAGCTTTTTCCTGTGGTCTTCTCCCCTTCCCTTGGCCTAGGAACCACCTAGAACTCCGTATTTTGCATTGTGAACTTCTCCTAACCTAGCTCAGCTCCCCTTATGATATATCTTCAAACAGTGATATACTTTGTGTAATGACTCCTTTAGTTTTGTGTTTGGTTAATGCTTGCCTTTCCTAGACTATGAGGTCCACAGAGGCAGCAGTGAGGGGCCTCTGTAGCTCACCCTTGTATTCCTAGGGTCTGCCACAGTACTAGATGCATGGAGACACTCAATAAAGATTTGGTGAATGACTGAACTGTGTGAGACGTATTGATTAAAAAACAATTTCATTTGAACTTCTTGAGATAGAGAAACCAGAGTAGAGAGAGAAACCTAACAGAGAGAAACACTGGGGACTTCAGGCCAATCCTTACCAATGGACTGGTAAGGTCATTAACTAGACAATTAAGGCAAGCAGGACAATATAATTATTGTTTAAGCACATTCATTAATGTATACAAACTTTGTACTCATGTATATGATTTTAAGCTCAAGTTAATTTCCCAGTGATAAAGGGATATGACATTTTTGAAATGGTGATCCTGATTAAGAAATCCTTAGATTTTACTCAGCATTAAAATTATTTAGAATAATGAATGCTCTTTGGTTTATTAGAATCAGAAGTTGGGTGTCATCTTCCTGGGACATTTCCCTCAAAACAATATTAACCCATTTTATGGTAAGGGCTCTCAGGGGTTTGTTGGCTTACTCAGGAAATCCTTTATCCCAGTTTTCATGCTGATTCTGAAAAGTAATATCAGCTCCAGAAGTCTTGAATGGCTGGACATACAGCTGAATGCACCTGTTAAATGTATCAACATTTTAGGGCAGTCAGGGTCTGTGTGTCATTGGGGACTATCATTTCCTAGTTACAACTCTTTCTTTATGGTGTTTTCCAAAGATGGCCAGAGAGTTTTTCAAGTAGAAATGACAAACTCAAGAGATGGAAGAAGCAAACAAATACAAAAAGACCTTTACAGTTAAGACCAAAGGGGGAAGAATTACTAAAAATTAGTAGGTAGAGAGGATGGCAGAGGGTAGAGCATGTTTGTAAAATAAATAATACATGTGACAGCATTATAAAGAATATGATCAAGCATCGAGCTGCTTTGAATCTCTATTTCTGACACTGCAGAACTCAACCCAAAAGTAGAAAATAATCCATTCAACATTCAATATTCCTGCTTCATAAGGGAGACATCTCACCACCTCACAATGTCTGGAGGAGCCCCTAATTCCTCACTATTCCCCATCAGTACATGATGAACAACTTCAAAACTACACCAAAGTGGTGAGAAAAGAGGCTGGGTCTAATGTTTCTGGTTTCTGTATCTGCTGTACTAAACACTTTTACACAGATTTGAGTTTATAAGCTGGAAAAACAGAATTTTTACTCTGGAAGATTGTTCTTTGGCAAATGTGAAATGCCAGCCCCCATGTGTAAGGATTTTGGGGAGAAAATCCCTAAAGGAAATGATATGAGAGGCTCTCCCAAAAAAATCCAGAATCAAATGAGCATACACAGGATAATGCCTCCCACTGACAGGCCCTCTCACAGGTCCTGTGGCTCTGAGCAGCTCACAGCTGCCCACTTGACTCTAAGAGGCCAGACAAGGAGCACAAGGCATTAGAATACTGTCTATAAGGCAAAAGGGAGAGGTCAAACCGTGGCAGAAAAGCAGGGTGAAAGAAAAAGAGACCATGAACGGATCTGATGTCCTGAAAAAAATACCTACTATCTTTAGAGAAATAAAAGAAGATATTGTATTTATAAAACAAGAATAACATGGTATAAAAAAGAAAAAATCAGGGACCCCTGGGTGGCTCAGTTGGTTGAGTGGCTGCCTTCGGCTCAGGTCATGATCCCAGCGTCCTGGGATCGAGTCCCACATCGGCTTCCTTGCTCGGCAGGGAGCCTGCTTCTCTCTCTGCCTCTGTCTGCCACTCTGCCTGTGCTCGCTCGCTCTCTCTCCCTCTCTCTCTGACAAATAAATAAATTAAAAAAAAAAGAATGATATTAATTAAAAATAAATAAATAAATAATAAAATAAATAAATAAAAAAGAAAAAAATCAGAAAACGGAAAAGGTTCCTGGAAATAAAACAAATATAATACCAGATATAAAAACTCAATAGAAAGCTAAAAGATAAAATTGAGTTAGTCTCCCAGAAGTATTAAAAATACATGAGAAAGAGTGGAAAGAAATTATAAGAAAACTAGAGGATAATTTCAGGATGCACAAATACCAATAACTGAAATTCCAGAAAAAAAGAACAAGTAAAACAAGGGGGAATTTATTTTTAGAGTTTCCAACAACTGAAGGACATGATTTTTCAGATCATGAGAGCACACTCAGTGCCTAGCATAAGACCCAAAAAGAAGCATATTCTTGAAATTTTTTAGAACATGGAAAACAAGAGAATAGACAAAAGCTTTTAAGGAAAATAAAACAATTATTCATAAAGGAATCAGAAGTCAAAGCAATTTATGTATGTCTGTATGTATGTATTTGAGAAAGAGAGGGAGAGAAAGCATATGAGCAGGGAGGAGAGGCAGAGAGATAAGGAGAAGCAGGCTCCCTGCTGAGCAGAGAGCCCAATGTAAGACTCAATCCAGGACCCCAGGATTATGACCTGAGCTGAAGGCAGGTGTTTAACTGACTGAGCCACCTTGGCATTCCAAGAAGTCAAAGCAATCTTGAGAAAGAAGAACAAAGCTGGAAGTATCACAATCCCAAATTCCAAGATATACTATAAAGCATAAGGTGTAAAGAAAGACACATAGATCACTGGAACAGAATAGAGAGCCCAGAAACAAATCCACATTTATTTGATCAATTAATCTACAACAAAGGAGGCAAGAACATACAATGGGAAAAAGACAATCTCTTCAATAAATCATGCTGGGAAACTGGGCAGCTACATGCAAAAGAATAAAACTGGACAACTTTCTTATACCATACACAAAAATGAACTCAAAATGAATTAAAAACCTAATGTGAGACCTGAAACCATAAAACCCTAGAAGAAAACACATGCAATAGTATCTTTGACATCAGCTGAATAAGTATTTTTCCAGATATGTCTCTTCAGGGAAACAAAAGCAAAATTCAAGTATTGAGACTACACCAAAATAAAGAGCTTTTGCACAATGAGGGAAACTGTGAATAAAACAAAAAGGAAACATCCTGAAGGAGAGAAGATATTTGCAAGTGACATATCCAGTTAAGGGTTAGTATCCAAAATATAGAAAGACATTATGCAACTCAACACCAAAAGAATAATACAAATTAAAAAAATGGCAGAAGACATGAGCAGACATTTCTCCAAAGAAGTCATATAGATGGCCAACAAACACATGAAAAGATGCTCAGCATCACTTATCAGGGACGGTCGCCAAACTGTGGAAAGAACCAAGATGCCCTTCAACGGACGAATGGATAAAGAAGATGTGGTCCATATACACTATGGAGTATTATGCCTCCATCAGAAAGGATGAATACCCGACTTTTGTAGCAACATGGACGGGACTGGAAGAGATTATGCTGAGTGAAATAAGTCAAGCAGAGAGAGTCAATTATCATATGG
>PISX010032392.1:0-16266 GCA_004024625.1 Mellivora capensis
TCCACAGTTTGGCGACCGTGGCCATTGCTGCTATAAACATTGGGGTACAGATGGCCCTTCTTTTCACCACATCTGTATCTTTGGGGTAAATACCCAGTAGCGCAATTGCAGGGTCATAGGGAACCTCTATTTTTAACTTCTTGAGGAACCTCCACACTGTTCTCCAGAGTGGCTGCACCAACTTGCATTCCCACCAACAATGTAAGAGGGTTCCCCTTTCTCCACATCCTCTCCAACACACGTTGTTTCCTGTCTTGCTGAATTTGGCCCCCATTCTGTTGCAGCTCACTTGTTTGTGCCTCATTCTTCTCCCGTATGCCCTCAGGAGGTGGCGTAGGGCTTCTCACAGGAGATAACAAAAGGCCAGCAAACTGCTGGGGGACAGCGCAGCCAGAAATAATCTGGTAACAGAAGTGAGTAACCCTAAGTGCTCACGGAAATATTAGGGAAAGTGTGTTTCCGTGAGAAAATGGGATTTCCCACTGGGCAGAGGGCTAGGATTCCAAACAAAACTACATAAGGTGTTTAAGTGGGACACTTTTACGTTTATATGCTGCTGAATGTTGTTTATTTGGCCATACCTACACAAGATGCGATGGAACGGAAGAACACTGCTATGGGGCTACCTAGCATAGGCGAGCAACCGCCTCCTATAGAACCAAGTGAGCCTCTGCCTGACACCAGAAATGGATTCCCTGTTCAGTGACTGTTTAGGACATAAATGGTTTGAATGACTCTAACTTTATTGCAGAGCTCTAGTTTTTCTATTCTATTTTCTATTTCCTCTTTCTTTCTTTCTTTCTATTACTCAAGAAGGAAGTTGTTGAGGCCCTTTAACACTTCTCAAACCCTTTTTTTAGAGGCAAATCTCTAAACATTCAGATGGTAGAGTAGTAGCCAGGAAACAGTCATCAGAGAGACTAAGAATAGAAGTAGTACATATAAAAGAGGAAAAATTGAAGACAACCAGGAGGCTCATGTACTCTGCACTGCTCTTAGAGTGGACATATAAACCCTCCTTCCTCTCCCTAACTTCTTTCCACAGTGTGACCAGCCAGGGATTTGTATGTATACCAGATGGGCCTTTGGAGTGTGAGGGATGGAGAAGCCTTGTTTGAGACTCTGACTGAAATCACACCCTCCAATGCAGATGACTATAGGAGACCACATCAGGACAGGATATGCTGGATTGGCCTATTTTAAAATATAACCTTTTATACATCCCATTGGGTACATTTACTTCTGTATTTATCATTTGAGGGAGGCAACCCCCCCCCCCATTGTCAGGAATAGTGTTTGACAAGACAGGATTTGGTGATTCCTTGTTTCCAAATGGTAATACTATTTGTTACGGATTGAATTGTGTTCCATGTGTAGATATAGGTGATAGATATAGATTTAGATTTAGATTTAGATTTAGATTTAGATTTAGATTTAGATTTAGATTTAGATATAGATAAAAGTCCTAACCCCCCAGTGCCCCAGAATGTGATGTTATTTGGAAATAGAATCATTGTAGATGTAATCAGTTAAGTTCATGCTAGAGGAAGGTGGGCCTTCAATCCAATAATTGGTATTCTTGTAAGAAGAGGACGTTTTGGATATAGAGACACAGAGAAGACAGGTAATGACAGAGGCAGAGGCAGAGCGATATATTTACAAACCAAGGAATTCTTAGAATTTCTAGAAAACACCAGAAGCTAGGAGACAGCAAAGAAGTATTCTCCCCTAGAGACATCAGAGAGAGAATGACTCTTTCAACACCTTAATTTTAGACTTCCAGTCCCCAGAACTGCAAGAGAATGCATTTCTATTGTTTCAAGCAGAGGAGTTTGAAATACTTGGTTTCCAAAGCCCTGGGAAACCAACAAGCTATTTAATATCCAGAGCAACTGTGTTTCCCTTCACTGGTCACACTTTCTTTATGGACTACGACAATTCCCCCAAATTAGGAGTAAATCATCTTTTTAAGTCATAGCTAGCAAAACAGAGCCTGCAGGCCAAAACTGGCCCTGTGCCTATTTTTATAAATAAAATTTTATTGGAATACATCTACATTCATTTATGAATTGTCTGTGGCTACTTTTATACTGCAAATGCAGAGTTGAGTAGAATTATTGTAAAAGAATTACATGGCCTGCAAAGCTGAAAATACAGTTGACTCTTAAACAACACAGTTTTGAACTGCATGGGTCCACCTATACGTAGATTATTTTTGATAAATACGGTACAGTACTCTAAGTGTATTTTCTCTTCCTTATGATTTTCTTAGTATTCTCTTAAGCTTACTTTATTGTAAGACTACGGTATATAATGTAAATACAAAATGTGTTAACTGTTTATGTTATAGGTAAGACTTCTGATAACTAGGGGTGCCTGGGTCGCTCAGTGGGTTAAGCCTCTGCCTTCAGCTCAGGTCATGATCTCAGGATCCTGGGATCAAGCCCCGCATCGGGCTCTCTGCTCAGCAGGGAGCCTGCTTCCCTTCCTCTCTCTGCCTGCCTCTCTGCCCACCTGTGATCTCTGTTGGTTAAATAAATAAACAAAATCTTAAAAAAAAAAAGACTTCTGATAACTAGTAGGATATTAGTTGTTTTTGCTTTAATTAACATATAATATATAATTTGTTTCAGGGGTACAGGTCTGTGACTTATGAGTGTTACACAATTCACAGCCTTCACCATAGCACATACCCTCCCCAGTGTCCATCATCCAGCCTCCCGTTCCCTCCATCTCCCCCCCTACCCTCCAGTGACCCTCAATTTATTTCCTGAGATTAAGAGTCTCTTATGGTTTGTCTCCCTCTCTGGTTTTGTCTTATTTCATTTTTCCCTCCTTTCCCCTATGATCCTCTGTCTTGTTTCTCAAATTCTTCGTATCAGTGAAATCATATGATACTTGCCTTTCTCTGATTGACTTATTTTGCTTAGCCTAATAGCCTCTAGTTCCATCCATGTCATTGCAAATGGCAAGATTTGGGGGGGGTTTGATGGTTGCATAATATTCCATTATATATGTATATATACATATATATATATATATACACATACATACATATACCACTTCTTCTTTATCCATTCATCTGCTGATGGACATCTAGGCACCTTTCCATAGTTTGGCTATTTTGGACATTGCTGCTATAAACATTGGGGTGCATGTGCCCCTTTGGAGCACTACATTTGTATCTTTAGGGTAAGTACCCAGTAATGTGATTGATGGGTCATAGCATAGCTCTATTTTCAACTTTTTGAGGAACCTCCATGCTGTTTTCCAGAGTGGCTGCACCAGCCTGCATTCCCACCAGCAGTGTAGGAGGGTTCCCTTTCTCTGCATCCTTGCCAACACATGTTGTTAAGTTCAGAGGGCCAAAAGTTATACACAGATTTTTTACTGCAAAGGATCAGTGCCCTTAAACCCTGCATCATTCAAGCATCAGGCATATTTATTATCTGGACTTTATAGGAAAAGTTTGCTGACCTTTGCTCTAAACTAAACTCTACTTTGGTTCTTTTATCACTATATGAGAAATACTAAGACACAAAAAAGATAGAAACCATTGACAGAATTTCACAAAATATTTTATTATCCTCATTATCATGAAGACTACCCATCCCCCCCAGGCCAAGACTTAGCTTAACTTCTTCCTGAAGGTAACTCTTGAGCAGTCCTGAGGCTGAGCTGGCGTGCTCCTCTTGAGTGTAGAAAGCTGAGTCAGTGCCCACAGTGTAAGGATGAACCTTGCAAGGAACTACCAGTCTGTAGTAACCTGACAGCTAGAAAAAGTGTTGTGTGTGTGTGTGTGTGTGTGTGTTTTAAGTATAGTTGATACACAATGTGACATTAGTTTCAGATGTACAACACAGTAATTTGACAATTCTATATGTTATATTATGCTCACCTTAAGCATAGCTATCTTCTGTCACACTACCACACTATGACAACACCACTGACTACATTCCCTATGATGTGCCTTTTATCCTCGTGACTTATTCATTCCATAACTGGAAGGTACCTCCCATTTTCTTCACCCATTTTGTGCATCCCCCCATTTCCCTCCCTTCTGGCAACTATTACTTTGCTGTCTGAATTTATGGGTCTATTTCTGCTTTTTGTTTGTTTGTTTATTCATTTGTTTTTTAGATTCCACAAGTGAAATTATATGATATTTGTCTTTCTCTGTTTGATTTATTTCACTTAGCATAACACCCTTCAAGTTCATCCATGTTGCTGCAAATGGCAAGACCTCATTTTTACAGCTAAATAATATTGCCAAATATATAGTATATAAATATACATATAAAATATATGTGTTATGTACAGTATATAGTATATAAAGTATATAGTATATAAAATATACTATAAATAAAATAATTATAATTGTAAAATTATAAAATAATTGTGCCCTATTTTTCTCAAAAATGTTGTTACACAATTTTCAAACATACAATAAATTCAAAAAATATTTATAGTGAACACCCATTAAACTCATCACTTGGATTCTACCATTTGCAATTTACTATTCTTTTCTCATGGCATATATATCTATCTAACAATATCACTATTTACCCAATTACCTTCCCCATTTACATATTTTTAAAAGTTTTATTGGCATATAATTTACATCACATAAAAATTTCTGCACTGTAAACGTCATCTGATACATTTTAGTAAATGTATACAATTGGCAACCATTACTACAATAAGGTTATATAATACTTCTGTCACCCCAGAAATTATTCTTTCTCATGCATAAATCCTAAATAAAATACATTTCTGTTGAATAAACAGCATCTAGAACAATAATCCTTTTTTAAGCATCATCATCTATTTACTTGTTTCCAACCTATACTGGGATGGGATCTGTATGTCATGTTCTAGTTATGGCTAATGACAAATATGTTCAGATTTTTCATGACAACAGTATATGAAATTCAGTGCAGATATTGACATCCAATTATCAGTTTAAAGAAGGAGTTTTCTTTTGTTCATTTTCTGGTTCTCAGCTGTACTCTCAGTGAAGTTACTGGGGAAGAAATTTCTTATAAAGGGAAATGGCACCATATTTGTTTCATTAGAATTTGAAGCATGTCATTCTCCAAATCACAAAACAATCAATGTTTGATAAATATTGATGACAAGTTGGAGATAGCTCTCTCATAGTTGTAATTTTAGTACTTTTAAATGAAAAGGAACTAAAGAAATATGTTTTCATCGCATGTAGACTCTCCATCAAGGCAGTAACTTAAACAGAATGGCTGTCAGTGAAGAATCACTAGACTGATAATAGGAATATTTACTTTAGGTTATACATGCATATTTCATGTATTATAGGATATCTTATTTTCATATTTTCTGTTGACCTAAACATAATAAAAGTCCTTTGCTATATTGCATCCATTAAGCTCAATTTAATATTACAAATAATTTTTTGAAAAACAATTGCTTTGGACATATGTCATGGGTAGATTTGAATATTCATTTGGACTCTAGAGAATGTCTACAGTACCCTTCAATCTCCTTGGAGTTGGCACCTTAGGCATGTGGTTCTGCTCATTAACTTGGAAGCATTCATTGCTGTTCATAAGGTACTAATGAGTGGGCAGATGAATAAGAAATGCTGGAAGCACTGTTTGCAAAAAGCTCTTACTTTAAAAAAAAATTATGGAGAGCAGAAAAGAGATTCCAAATACCAGAAAAAAATGTGTATTTCATGTGTCCCATATTGTGGTAACATGTCCACTTAAAATTTATATAATTTTATGTGCAATCAAAAAAAAACCACATATATTTTCTTTATAAATTCCTCTTGGATACACGAGTACTTATAACTAAAGTCACTTTTAGAGCCAGTTTTATTTGTTTTTTTTTTTTTAAATGTTGTGTTGGTAAGAGGAAAATCGAACTCTTCCCACTATAACATGACTGAAGAATCTACTTCATGCATGTTGAAGATTTATGACAATAACTGATGTCATCTTGTACTTTATGAGCAATAATGCAAATAATGCAAATGTACTTTTCTATTATTTACTCTCAGATTTTATTTATAGTGATACTTCAGCCTCTACTTTAACTCTCACTCTTTCCCCTAGTACAGATTGCTGCAAGCAGTGTTACAACATCCCGTGGGTACGCTTTCTATATTTTTTTCAGGACAGTGACTTAAAAGTAAAGCAACTGACTGAAAAAAGACTGAATAGGTAGAAATTCCCAACTGAAACATTGCATTTTAACATGGATAATGAGATTCAGCAGAGAGTATTATTAATTGATTTTTGAAATATATTTTTTTCATAATCATGATCTTCAAATTCCAATGACATTGAATTCAAGGTTCTTATGAAGTTTATTCCATGTGGGTTTGAAATATTGAAGTAAAATCCAGGTCATGTAGTCATAAATTTTGTGCACATTTTTTTAACCAAATGTCAATTATCTTCCAAATGTGAAAAAAATTACCAAACGATAATCTGTAGAAGAAAAGTGTAGGGGCACCTGGGTGGCTCAGTTGGTTAAGTGACTGCCCTTGACTCAGGTCATGATTCCATGGTCATGGGATCCAGTGCACATCGGGCTCCTTGCTCAGCAGGGAGTCTGCCTCTCCTCCCTCTGCCTGCCTCTCTCCCTGCTCATGCTCTCTCACTCTCTCTCACGCTCTCTCTCTTTCTCAAATAAATAAATAAAAGCTTTTTAAAAAGAGAAAGAAAACTGTAAATAGTATTAAAACACTTTTTAGCAGCTTTTTAACCAGGAGGGACATCTCAACAATAAATGCACCATGATTATATTAGGGGAAGTACCTGAAAGAGAGCAAAGCATTGTGGTAAGGACAATGTCAATTCATGTGTGTGTAACAGTAAATGACTATAACCAATTGGATTAAGCATTTGAAATTTTAGGTTTCCATCTTGGAAACATCTACTCTTCAGAGGCATTTTCGAAGTAGAAATCCCCAAAGTAGCAGACTTAATTAAAAAATCTTTAATTATATATTTTCACTGCATTTTACACTTTGGCCATGTGACACCAGGCTTAGAAAAAATTATTTTCCACAAAAATAGAAGTTTGAGGATCTAATGACATGATCATCAACTTTACACAAGTTTTAACTTATTTAAAGATTACTATTTAAAAAATGAAATAGCAACATTTAAAACCTTCTGTGCTGTCATAAACTTTGAATGCATATTACAACCATCCTTCTATTCACACATAGAAATTTATCTTATTGTGTGTCTATTGTGTGCCAAGAATTGCTTTCGATCCTGAAAACAAGACACAATACTTGATGTGAAAATTTCTTTAGCTTTACCATCTCAAGTAGATTTCTTTTTCTATCAGATACCTCAGTTTTTGTCATTTATTTATGATAATTTTCTCTGTTTCTATAATTTCAAAGATTTGGTCCTTGCTTCTATTTGCTTTTTAAAAGGAGTTAGATTCTTCTTTTATGGTTACACTATTTATGTGTTGGATGTTTTTAATATTCTCTCATGTTTTCATCTTTAATTTGATTACCTTACATTCCAAAAAAGTTCCTGGGTAACCTTGCATAAAATACAAATTTTATTTTTTCCCTTATATTCATGTTATGAAATATGAGTAGTTAACTGAAATGTGTTTTTTCTTTCAAGAATAATTTGAAACTTCATATTTCTAAAGTGTTTTAAAGTTTTTAATAGCCTAACTGTAAAGTTTATATTTTTCTATAAAATGGTTCAAATCATTGGTTAATAAATTGCCCTTGAACAAAAATAAAATTAGTGAAGCACTTCTGAACTATTTTCCAAGTAAAAGCATACATTTTTTTTAATTTTCCATTCATTTATTTATTTGTACAAGCAAAACCTAAGATGCAGTAAACATAATGCTAATTAAATCAAATTAAGGAATTGCTGACACAGATAACCTCTTTTAGTCAATGAATGGCAGATTACCAAAAGACATTAAATGGCATATTGCAGTGACTTATTAGTGTACACAATTATCAGATTTGTAGCCTAGTCTTTACATGGAAACATTAACATCTCATTCACATAACTGTTACTTTGAGATGCGACTAGAGTAGGTCAGGGCAATTAAGTGTGATATGTATCTTTTTGTTGTGTTTTGTTCTTGAATTCCTCATCTCTCCTTGACATGGGGCACTGGTTACTCAGCCCCTGGGCTTCTGTGATTTTCCAGACACTGCCCTCTCAGGACAGTTTTAATAAAACTTTGGGGTTCCCTTCCAGGAAGGAAACAAGCTGCATGGTGTGCAGCCCTCAGGCAGTCTTTGCCAACTAGGTCATAAAATGGACCTGCCACTAGAGTTTTGGGAGGGGGGTTCTTCAGCAGGAGTTCATGTGATTTATGACCCTTGTCTCTTCATGCAAATGTTGACAAGATTCGGAACCTAAAAAGAGGGATTCCAATCTCAGGCTATTGCCATAGCTTATGATAGTTCTTCTTCTTTTTTTTTTTTTTTTTTTTAAGATTTTATTTATTTATTTGAGCGAGAGAGCATGAGAGAGGAGAAGGTCAGAGGGAGAAGCAGACTCCCCGAGGAGCTGGAGCCTGTTGCGGCCCTCCATCCCACGACTCTGGGATCGTGACCTGAGCCAAAAGCAGTGGCTTAACCAACTGAGCCACCCACGTGCCCCCTATGATAGTTCTTGCTTTTCTCTAGAAGTTGCATATATTTTCCTCATCTGGAAGCATGGCCTAAGCCAGATGCTTGAGTCCTGACAAAGTCATCTCAGCCCACTGGCCTTCTTGCTGTTCCTCAAACAAACTGCCTTAGGGTGTTAATAGAATTTCAAAGATCCCTTCAAAAGGCAGTTTATTTGGCATAAAAGACACCAAGGAAATGGAGAATAATGAGAATCATAAAATAGCTAAGGGTTACCATTAAAGAGATCCTTCTCCAATCCTCTTACCAAAAAAACCTTCAATTTCCACTTCCTGAGCAGTGGCAGCCTGGAGTGAAAACACCCCTGGAAGCTCCTTGTCTAGTCTTTTATGAGCATTTTTCTCATAATAATCCCACTCAGAGCAGCCAGTAAACCTCACTATTACACAGGTCAAACTCACTCCAGCTTTACAGCTTTCACTCTTGCTGTTTATTCTGCCTGCTTTTTTCTGTGCCAAGATATGCATCGAGGTCTCTTCTCATCTTCCAGCTCTCAGCTCAATAGCCACTCCCTCCCCCAAGATTTCCCTATTCATCCTAGAGTACCCTACATTCCTTAGCAACCTCTGTTGCACTGCTTATTTATTTTAAAATATTTAGCACTTAATACAACATAAATTATCTTAGTTGCTTCCTTGGCCATTGTTAGTTTATCCCCACCAAAATGGAAGCTTCCTTAGTGTAGAGAATGTGTCTGTCTTATCAGGTTGTCTGCTAAATTTCTAGATGTTCAATAAATAGTTCTTGAATCAATTAAATAGAATTGCAATGAAATTATGAAACTACCAATATGCATATTCTATTGAAAATCAACACCTCAATAAAAGATTTTTGGAGTCTAATTTCTGTGCTACTACCACACATCACCTTCCATGGTTACAGTACTCTTCCTGCCAAATTTCCTTGCTCATGGATCTGTCATTCTCCTTAGAATGGCAGCAGTGCAAGTGTCATGGCTCGGCCTCAACTGTCACAGTATCTAGAGGCAAAGAGGAGCTCAGTCTCTTTGTTGAATTACTGAGTGGGTAGATGAGTTCATTTAGTATTTATGAAGAGTGCTGCAACTTATTGATTTTTCTAAATAACTTTCATATTTGCAAAAATAGTCATTCATAAATCTTGGACTGAAATATGAGGCACTTCCAAATAAATGTTTACAATATTTCAGAACCTTGTTACTGAATGCCTAGTACTAGATTTATGTCCGTGTATCTTCCATTTCTGTGGGAAGATTCATAAAGTGAGTGCAACTATTAAGGGTTGGCTAATAATTCCATAACTAAATTGAAGTCACTGACTTTCTAGAATCTCATTTGGGGCATGATCCAAATTTTCAGGATCCCCACCAGATTCCAGATTTTCTCCATCAGGCCACCATTTTTGAGTGCAACTTTGGGTAGCAAATGTGATGCATCTTCATCTGGTCAAATGTTTTCTTCTTTCTTTACACTCTGATAATTTTGGAGATAGGAACTTTTTTTTTTAATTCTGAAGTTCAACAGTGTATGTTCCTAGTTTTTATTGTTATTATCTTTATTAGGCATCATTATGATTATCATTTTCTCTGTTGAGAACTGAACTGTAAATAAGCTATCTTTTCTACATGAAGAACTTCCCTTATGTGCTTTTTGAGGTATTAGATGGAAATTTTTCTTTCCCTTATATAGAAAGGCAGTGCTAAGAACACTTGAAGTAGAAAAAACAGTGGAAGTACAAACACTTCTGATTTCTAAAAGCTTTTAGAACACATGCCTCCCAGGGGCGCCTGGGTGGCTCAGTGGGTTAAGCCTCTGCCTTCAGCTCAGGTCATGATCTCAGGGTCCTGGGATGGAGCCCCACATCAGGCTCCCTGCTCAACAGGGAGCTTGCTTACCCTCTCTCTCTGCCTGCCTCTCTGCCTACTTGTGATCTCTCTCTGTCAAATAAATAAAACCTTAAAAAAAAAAAAAAACACGGCTCCCAGATTAGGATGTTTCTTCTTCAAATTCGCCCTCAGACATGTGAGAAAATGGAACATGAAAGGAAACTACGTGAGGATTTCCTCTGGTGAATCACACCATCACCACCAGCCTGAACTCTTTCAGATGCTTTGTGTGTAGTGGCATTGAACTGAAGAAGCTGAAAGCCAAAAAAGAACAGATTGACTGGGTAAAAATTGGTAGGTTTAAATGGAAAATAAGTGGCTGTTAAAAGACATCAATTTTTTAATGAATGAGCTGAAAGGAGTGACTACGGAAACAAATAATTAGAATGGCAATTCTAATCAGCTGCTTCCAGCAAGTCATTAAAATAATTATATTACCACATTATGACTGCCAGAGAATAGCCACAGCGATAGATGAAAAATAAAATTTCCTGACTTTTGAAAGTCTAGATGTCTTTATTCTTTCTTCCTTCCTTCCTACTTACCTTCTTTCTTCCATCTCTCCTTCCCTCTCCCCACTTTCTTTATTTCATCTTCTAAAAAAGTCTGAATGTTTTTTCACGTTGAAAGAATTCTTCCTTCCTTCCTTTCTTCCTTCCATTTTTCATTTTTCTTCCTTCCTCCTCCCTTCTTTCCTTCCTTCCTTCCTTTCTTCCTTTTATTTTTCACTTTCTTTCTCCTTTCTTTCTTTCTTCCTTCCTTCCTTTCCTTCCTTCATTCCTTTCTTCCTTCCGTTTTTCATTTTTCTTCCTTCCTTCCTCTTCCCTTCTTTCCTTCCTTCCTTCCTTCCTTCCTTTCTTCTTTTTGTTTTTCACTTTCTTTCTTCTTTCTTTCTTTCTTTCTTTCTTTCTTTCTTTCTTTCTTAATTCCCTTCTTTCTTTCTACTTTTTTAAAATTCAGGCCACAGAGGCCTTGAAGAAGCAAAAATCCAAACCAGGGAAGTGAATTAAAGCTATTTAACTGGCATGATTAACAGATAATCTGAGGTATCTAATACCTCAGATTAGAATGCAGTTAAACTGTGGGATCCTGAATGACACTTAATAACTAATGAGTAGTTGTTATTAATTATTTTTAAAAATTTTGCTATGATAATGAGATTCAAGAAATACACCTTTTACATTCACAGGGCTGCAATCTTTAATTCTCTGTACTCTCTGTACTTTCTAATTGTAGTGTTTCACAGGATTCTGACAGGAATTTTTTTCTTGATAGAAAATGTGTGGGTGACATTTCATATTTATCTGTCTTAATAATTATTTTTGGTAAGTAAAACATGAACATTTTATGACAACAAATCAGCTTTGAATAATAAGATTTTTTGTTTTCTTTTCTCTCCCAACAGGCTGAAGGAATTATTTACCAATGTTTTCCAGAACTCTCTTTTATTCATCCATTAATCCATCCATCCATTCATCCATCCACCATTTAGTGAGTTTGCCAAAGAATCTCTGGACAAAGTTTAGTCATATTCTTCTAAGATCTTGTTTCAGCTAGACCACAGCCTTTATCCTGTACTTTCTTCAGTCTGCCTAGCCCAGTTTTCAAAGAAGTTGGCTAAATCAATTTAGCAAGAATCACCTTACACTTGATAGCTAATCCAGTTCCTCATTGCCCACCTTTGATGTTTAAGTCACTGGCCTGCCTTTAGCAAGAATCCTTTTAGGTCAGTTTAGGAAGACTCCTTCTACCCTTAGTAATATTTCATTCACTCACCCCCTCATCTTGTTACTTGGCTCTAAATCCCCATTTGTCCTTGTGTTTGGAGGTAAGCCAGAATTCTCTTCCCTATTATAATACCCCTATTTCAATAGTCTTGAATAAGGTCTCCTTTACCATTTTAACAAGCGCTGGAATCATTTTTTTTAAACAGTATGATGCCTAGAACTTACAGAGGATCAGACTCATCATTGGACTCCTAGATCTCTCACCCCAAACTCCAAGTATTCAACTTTGAAGCTTAGTTTTCACTCCTGACTGATTGATCAGGAATCATTGGTGACTTCAGCTTCTGATCCAGTCTTGTGCTTTGGATGATGGTCTACTGAAGCAAGGTAAGGGCAGCTTCTGATTCTAAAGATCCTGAGTGTATTCTCTGAGGCTGAGTTAGAGTCCCATGCTTCTTGGTTAAAAGGTAATTGAGCAAGAACCTTCTTGGCTCTTTTTCAGCCAAGTCTTCTTAGCTCTTTTTGAGTAGAAATTTACTTCCTGATGTTTGAGAGGGAGATTTCTAGCTCTGTTCTGAAGACTGTCTGTAAGATAGAGACTGGGTTCGTGTCCCAGGATGCTTTTTTTGTGAGGTACCATTAGTTAAAAATGTGGGAGCTTCCCAGTGAACTCAAACTTCCCTTCTCAAACCCCTTCACTCTATGCTCTATACCACTATGACACTAATTCTGTCTGCTTCCTTTCTTGTTGGTATGATTTTACAAAAGATAATTTGGAACTTCATTGACATCTTTGAGAGATTTAAGATCTTCCCAAACTGAGTCATCTAGGACCTCTCTCTTCCTATCACCTCTCTTCCTCCTTCCTCTTTTACCATCTTCAATTTTCCCGTTAGCCCCTCTCAATCCTTTACTATGTTGCCCTTTAAACCTTATCTTCTTAATCTCTCCCTCCATCCCTGACAGAACTTTCCTTTCCTACTCCAGCCCCTCAGCTCCCTATAGTCAGGGGCTCTCAATGACCCAGGGACCCCCTAAAAGTAACTATGTATCAGGGTAAATGAAAATCCTAGAAATCTCTCCCACAAATAAAGTTTCATTGAATTTTATCACAAAATTAACAATGGATATATATCATTGTATCTGTCCATTGAATTGCATGCTTAAAATGTGTTTGATTTTCTCTTTTGGGAAAACCAGAAGTGTATTTGTTATATTTCAGGGAATATTCTATTGACTTGACTTAGCATATTAGCACTTATTGAAATGTGATTTAATTCAGTAAGAAATTACTGAGCATCCTTTTTAGGATGCAAGGAGTAGAGCTGCTTCGGACAATCTGACTGGCTGACAATGTCCCTTATCTCCTCCTCTTCGTGCCACTTAAAACTGCTCAGTGCATTAAAGAATATATCTTCTTCCCCAAAACAAATATGTCTTCTGGGCATATCACATTTATGAATAGAATCAAAACCATTATTTCTAATCTCAAAAAAATTTATATGACTTTGAAATTGAATTTGCCTTATTTAATCTCTATACTGAATAGTTATCATAAAGCAGTAAATAACATGGCAAGCCTTCATGTGGCATATTTAAAAATCTATCACCATTGTATGGCTCAGTCAGTTAGGTGTTTGACTCTTGGTTTCCGCTCAGGTCACAATCTCATGGGTCATGAAATCGAGCCCCTCCTTGGGCTCCGCATTTAGTGTGGAGTCTGCTTAAGATTCTCTCTCTCTCACTCCCTCTGCCCCTTTCCCCACTAATATGTTTGCTCTCCCAAATACATAAATAAATCTTCAAAAAAATTAAAAATCTACCACCATTGACAAATCTTGAAACAAGAGTTCTTAACTTTTCAAATGAACCAAAGCTGAGCTACATACAAACTGGAAAGAAATAATGAAGCAAAGATACAATCTGTTTTACTATACTTTTACTTTTCTCATGTAATTTTTTTTAAAATTTAAGAAAAAGTAAAATATAATGTAACAAAAAAATCTTACTAACTAATAATTACTACATTAAAGAGTGAATCCCTCCTTTGTGTCAGTTATCACCCACACAACTCAATAAGATAATGCAGGCTGATCATAATAATTACAGTAGAAAAGGTACTATTTCCTAAATATGAGAAAATAAAATTTTCATCATGCAAAAATTTAAAAAATGGACTATTGCAAAAATTTTTACATATTAATTAAGGTAAAATTGAGGAAAATGCTGTAAATGTGTTTTACATTGTGTATTTAATGATGAAAATATCTTTTATCACTTGAGATTCTCTTAAAAGAATATCCTCTGTTTTGTTTACTTAGTGCAACCCACATGAAACATGAAAAAAAGTTGTATTTTTGAAGACACCTTGCAAATATACATTAAATATTTTCAAGGACTTCATGTTCTTGATATTCTCTCTGTGTGTGTTATTTGTGTCTCCTTCTCTTCCAACTGGAGTGAGAGATGATGCCTCCTACACTTGCTTTCATGAATTGCCAAAATTTGCTCTCTTATCTCATTTGCACTGGAAGAACTTGTGATAAAACTCTACTTCCACATTTTTTTGCTTCCAGTATCAGTCTTATTTCACTTCATCCATCAGTCACATAGCTATTCAGGCTCTAAATCATTTCACTGGCCTTGTGTAGCTCCAGGATGACCAGCTCACACTTAATATTTGTTAGATCTCGTCAGGGACAGCTTATCTTCCCATCATCCCTACAGAGCACTTTTGCTACAAGAGATAGCTACAGGCTCTACTTCTCATTGTCCCTACTTGACACCAAGTCAGATTTCACTCACAGCAGCCATTCTTCATTTTAGGGTGAGGAGATTATAAATCCTGATCTGCCTTTGTTTATCCCAGCATCCCTTCCAATTTAATATATGCCTTTTAGTTATTTTTAACAAAAAGGAATTTTATTTTTATACTGTTTATTTATTTACTTATTTATTTTTTAATTGAAAGAATGAGGGAGAGGGTGAGAGAGCACACCTCGGAGAGGGGAAGGATAGAGAATCTTAAGCAGGCTCCATGCCTAGAGCAGAGCCCTACCAGGACTTGATCTCATGACCCTGAGATCATGACCTGAGCCTAAATCAAGAGTTGGATGGACTGAGTCACTCAGGACCCCTAGAGATTTTATTCTTAAAAAGCAAAAATTTATTTATCTTCCTTTAATTTTTTTTTTTTTTTTTTTTTTTTGGTAATGACAGTAACTAAATCACCAGTGAGTCTCTTCTTTCATCATTTTCTTTCTTTTTGATTTACTTGGTACTATATTTTAGACAGCCTTCCATTTCTTTAATTTAATACTAAGCATTAAATAAGAAAAAAAATACAAAAAAAGCCTTGGATGACATTATCTTTCCCCAAAAGGGGTGATTTCTCTTCAAAAGCTACTAGAGTGCCAGGTGTTAGATTTTAGGTTAGATTTTAGGTTGGATTTCAGCTTTTTTAGAGTTAGTACATATTTGCCTTTATTTGATTACTGGACTGAAATTTTTCGTTTCCACTGTGTGTTGTTGTGGGAGGTTCAACGAAAAGCCCAGAGCTTTTTCCAAGGTTCACCTCCCCTACCCTACTTCCACCCATGATAGCAGAGTTTGTACTCCTAAGTCTGCCTCTCAAGTATTTTGCAGCAGCTGAGTTGTCTGTTCAAATCTTCTTTTTTTTTTTTTTAATTTTTATTTTTTATAAACAAATTTTTATCCCCAGGGGTACATGTCTGTGAATCGCCAGGTTTACACACTTCACAGCACTAACCATAGCACATACCCTCCCCAATGTCCATTACCCGACCCCGACGCGGGGCTCGATCCCAAGACCCCGGGACCATGACCTGAGCTGAAGGCAGAGGCCTTAACCCACTGAGCCACCCAAGCGCCCCTCAATGTGTTTTTAATTTGAATCTCCCTGATGGCTAGTGATGATGAACATTTTTTCATGTGTCTGATAGCCATTTGTATGTCTTAGTTTTAATAATATAGTTTTTTTCCTC
>PISX010032393.1:0-16273 GCA_004024625.1 Mellivora capensis
TGAAAAGAAGGGCCATCTGTACCCCAATGTTTATAGCAGCAATGGCCACAGTCGCCAAACTGTGGAAAGAACCAAGATGCCCTTCCACGGACGAATGGATAAGGAAGATGTGGTCCATATACACTATGGAGTATTATGCCTCCATCAGAAAGGATGAATACCCGACTTTTGTAGCAACATGGACGGGACTGGAAGAGATAATACTGAATGAAATAAGTCAAGCAGAGAGAGTCAATTATCATATGGTTTCACTTATTTGCAGAGCATAACAAATAACACGGAGGACATGGGGAGATGGAGAGGAAAAGGGAGTTGAGGGAAATTGGAGGAGGAGATGAACCATGAGAGACTATGAACTCTGAAAAACAACCTGAGGGTTTTGAAGGGGCAGGGGGTGGGAGGCTGGGGGAGCCAGGTGGTGGGTATTATGGAGGGCACGCATTGCATGGAGCCCTGGGTGTGGTGCAAAAACTATGAATTCTGTTATGCTGAAAAGAAATTTTTTAAAAAATCACCTATATTTCTAGTTAAGAAAATCTACAAAAGGGCCCTCTATGAATATTTTTTCATTCACTCATTCCATTATTCAATGAAACCATATACTAAGTGCCTAATGTGTACAAAGGATACAAATATAAGACAAAGCTACTACCTCCAAGAAAATGATAATCTAGTACCCATTTACCAAAAAAGTATTGTGTCGTGAATTGTGCTAGGGATTTAGAAATAAAATAGCTGAATGAAACATGATAACTGATTTCAAATAGTTCACTGCTAATGGGAAAAACATTTAAGTGAATGGTTAGAATGTCATTTTATTTACACAAAGTGAATGTACAAATGAAGTGGGGAGAAAGAGTTAATAAGCTGGATTTTTTCTGTGTAAATAGAAGTGTCTGCAATATTAGAGAAACTATTAAATAGGGCATGTGTTGTGATGAGCCCTGGGTGTTATATGCAACTAATGAATTGCTGAACACTACATCAAAAATAATGATGTACTAGATGCTGGCTAATGGAAATAAATAAAAAATAAATAAATAATAAGTAAATGTATTGCTTTCAAAAGAAATAGACAAAATAAAACCTAACCTAAGGAAAACTTTAAGTAAAATTAAAGGTAAAACAATTTTGTAGCTCTTCACTCTGTACATTTTGTGGTTGAAATGGTTAAGTGAGACAGATCTGGACCAATTCCTCAACAAGCAGAAAATGAGAATTCCACAGTAATCAGAGAATGAGTCAGAAAGCCAGAGAATCTCAGCCTGGCTCAGCCAGGTTTAATCACTGTTTGTCCTCCGGCGAGCTGATTTAAACCTTAATTTCTATGCTTGTAATACAAGGGAGTTCTACTAAGTGATGTCTAAGGTGCTTTCCATTTCCAGTATTTTCTGACTCTCAGATCCTGGTAGGTTGTCTTAGTGCTGAGGAGCGGTACTGTTAGCTACAGGAAGGCTTATGTGTCCTGTTATATCAACATAATGGTTTTTTAAGTTGTGCATAAAAGATGAAGTTATGCACAACTCTATGAACAAACGGCCTATTTTATAAACTTATCCATCTGACAAGAGTACTATAATTTGCCTTCTAACCTGCTTTGCTTAGGTACCAAACGAAGAATTAGAGCTGCTAGGTAATGTAGGAATTCCTGTGTGCGATGTCATTAGTATAAATTATGCATTAGAAAAAAATTTCATTTCTTCTATGATCATAGGCCAGAATATCAAATTCAAGCTCAACAACACCACTGCTTTCTGGCATGATATGAGTCAGGTAATTTTATGAGTCAATCTGTGTATCAAATTGAAATAACTTTTGACCCAACAAATCAGTGCTTAAGATTTACATTCCAAGTCATTACATATTGCATTTATATTCTGATGGAAACTCAGATTTATTTCAGACATAGACATTCTATTCTGATAAAGGAACCATCTGATCATTATGGTCTAATAAAAAGGCTGACATCTTACTTAGTTCCCCTTTTACTTAAATTCTTCCTTTAGGAAACCAGATTTTATACTTTGAAGCATTTTAATCAGGAACGGATGCTGTCTCTTGTCAAATGTTTTTTCTGAATCAATTGAGAGGACCATGTGGTTCTTCTCTCTTCTCTTACTGATTTGTTCTGTCACATTGATTGATTTGTGAATGTTGAACCACCCTTGCATCCCATGGATAAATCTCACCTGGTCATGGTGGATAATCTTTTTAATGTACTGTTGGATCCTATTAGCTAGGATTTTGTTGAGAATCTTAGCATTCATATTCATCAGGGATATTGGTCTGAAATTCTCCTTTTTGGTGGGGTCTTTGCCTGGTTTGGGGATCAGGGTAATGCTGGTATCATAAAAAGAGTCTGAAAGTTTTCCTTCTGCTTCAATTTTTTGGAACAGCTTCAGGAGAATAGGTATTATTTCTTCTTTGAAACTTTGGTAGAATTCCCCAGGGAGTCCATCAGGTCCTAGGCTCTTGTTTTTTGGGAGGGTTTTGATCACTGCTTCAATCCAGATTTTAAACTATAATACTACTGTCTGAACTTTTCTCAAAAAACTAGTCAAATATTTCTGTAAGATATATTTATAGAAATATTTATAAACAAAAGCAATACAGGAGAAAAAAAACCAAGTTATTAGTAAATATTAAGTTTAGTGCTGAACACAAAAAATGTGAAAATCATAAAAATGAAGAAAAAGTACTGGCATTTATCTAGTTTTCCCAATGTGGCTTAGACTTCAGATAAAGAAATGCAATATTATAATTTAGCATAATATACTTTTACAGTCTTTTAAAACATAGCCCACAGAGACATATATGTACATTAGTTTTAAGTGACTGATTGAATCCCAAACTACTTTCATAATATGCTGAATAACCCAGTAGATTCAATTCTTACTTCTTAGTTCAACATGGTCAACTTCAGAAGATGCCCTTGGCAATGAAGAAAAAATTGCTTTAGGCAATATATATTATAAAGGGCCAAAAGAAGATGAAATGTGGAAAAATAAACTGGAATGGCTTAGCTAAAGAAAATCTAATAGCTGAGGGGGCTAAGACTTTAAATTAACATATATTCCTCCCTGCACTATTCATATTCCTTGACTCTTCACCCCCACCCCCAATTCAGCAGCAATAGCATTCATTGTCTTGAAAAGAAGAAAAGAGGTCTTATATCTGGCTTTTGAACTTCAAAACCTTGGAATCAGAGGACAAAAGGGAAAAATTATCATCTTCATATGGTGTCCTAGAGATCCCTGTGACACTACAGGGCTCAGGAGCACAGAATGTTCCCTATATTCCCAAGAGCAGTACAGAAATGGCCCAGAGAACCAGCTACTTGGAAAGGAATAAGGAAGGACCCAGAAATTACCACCAAGGCCAAAGTTCATCCCACCAAATGCTGATGTGGGCACCTGACACTAAAAAGACCTAGATGTGGTCTCCCAATGATTTGGCTCTATGAAAGTCTCCTGGAACTCATACTAAAAGGCATAAGTTAGTGAGAAGGACACCACACTGAGTGAAATTATGGTTCTACCTTTCCATTAAATTGAGTCTCAAATTAGAACATTAAATTCTTATAAAAAATAAAGTTAATATTCTTGTACAACACTGTCTTTTAGACTGAGATTTGTATCTGTTAAATGGGAGAAACTCTGTCTGATTCTAACTTATTTCATCCATTGAATTCAGACAAGAGCCTAAGCGAGGGTGGTACAAGATTAAAGCAGAGGAGTAGTGGAGAGGAGCAATGAAGACCCTGATATAATTCTGCAGCTCTCCCTCTGACTCCATCTCGGACCTCCTACACATGTACTTTTATGTGCCTCTAGCTGGGCTACAGCCAAACCTCGGCTTAAGTATCTTACATATATCACAATAGAGTTCACTTAATTCTACATACTCAGAAAATTTTCTGGAAACAGGCACACTTATTTCCCCATGTACATATGTTGACGTGGACAATACATCAAGTATTTCTTCCAATCCATGATCTCTCATGTATTCTAATCATAAATCCCACAGCCTAGAAAAAACTTTAAACTAGATTTTGGCTTAAGAATTTTCACTGACCATTTCTTCCCTCCTTGCTACTTGGAAATAACAGAAGTTCATTTTCCTCTTGACTTATGTTAGTTTGGGGATTGGAAAGGTTGTGTCAACTCAGTACTTAGATTTTTCAAGGTATCAATAAATTGGCATATGGGTAGGGTGTGAGCTCCAAATCTGCAGAGACACTAGTAACCAATTTTATCTGCACTGAGGAAAATGCAGGGAGACTAGATTAGTGGTTGGCATAAAAAAATGCAGAAATAGACTAATTCAATCCCCATGATAGGGTGTCAGAGAGGGATGCAATATTTAAATCAGTAAACATTTGATTTATTATAATAACACGTTCTGAAATGGAGAGAAATTTCATAGTCCTGAAAGAATCTGGTGATAGATGCATGAATAAATAGAATGGTAGTCATCTCTGAAAGGTAAAGTTGGGAAAGGATAAAGTTACCCAAAAGCTAGGACCAGAAGGTCATTAAGGAGGGTTTGGTTAAGGAGTGACTCAAAAAGGATTAAGGAGAGAAGAAAGTTTGCAGAGTTCTAATAAGTCATTATGGCGAACTCTGCTGAGGCTGTTTGGGTACTGTAAGTGACAGAGTGGCAACTAACCCAGGGAAAGTGGTAGTCATGCCATGTCACAAAGGGATTTTCAAGGACAAAAGAAGGTAAGGTCTTTTCCCCACTCTTCCTAGGCCCCAAGAAGTAGAATGGCTATAAATAGTAGTATACTAGCTGTGACAACAGAAAACATCTACCACTGTCTCTATGTCAAGCTTGTCTCCACTGGTACTATTGTGACCTCAGGATGGTAAGTCAAAGATGATGCTCAGAATCTCTAGCAGCTGATTTAGGCCTTGTATCTGAACTACTGGACTGCCCTAATCACGGACATCACAGATGAGGGGTAGCTAAAGAAGATGAAACACCTCAGAAGATGACATATCTTTTAGACAAGAAACTTAACTTCACAGGAATATAGAAGAGATCTCTGAAAATTGTCAGCAATAAAAAAAAGAGTAAAAAACAAGAAAAACTGGATGAATGCAAAGGTCTTAAGAGGTGAGAATGGGACAATGCTGCACTTTTATCGATCCTCTCAGAAGGAACACTCTAAAAAAGGTTGGTTTCAAGTAAAGTATTTAAAAAGTTATGAAACTCTAAGTGCAATGCTACTTAAAAAACAAGACCTTGAACTCTTAAGTAACTTTTTTTTAATGTGTGGCTTAAATCTCTCTCCTTGCAGATAACAAATTCTAGCCTTTGAAATTTTATGAATCAAAGAAAGAGAGCCAACTGGGTTCACATTAATCTTCAGGATTTTGTTGCTTTGAAATGGAAACATAACATTTCCATTGGTGAAACAATTGTCAAAGTATTCCTGGAAACTTCTTTGTAAAACAAACCAAGAGTTTGGTTTATGCCTATAAGAATTTTTTTCCATTTTACTTTTTATTTTATTTTATTTTATTTTAATTTCAGTGTTCCAAAATTCATTGTTTATGCACCACACCCAGTGCTCCATGCAACATGTGCCCTCCTTAATACCCAATACCAGGATCACCCATCCCCCCACCTCCCTCCCCTCCAAAACCCTCAGTTTTTTTCTCAGAGTCCACAGTCTCCTGGTTTGTCTCCCCCTCCGATTTCCCCCAACTCACTTCTCTTAACTAGGCATTTTTTTTCTTTTTTTTTTTTCATTTTATTTTATTTTGTTTCATTTCTTTTCAGTGTTCCAGAATTCATTGTTTATGCACCTTACCCAGTGCTCCATGCAATATGTGCCCTCCATAATACCTACCACCAGGCTCACCTAACCCCCCAACCCCCTCCCCTCCAAAACCCTCAGTTTGTTTCTCAGAGTCCACAGTTTCAGGATAGATCTTGCTTCCCAAGTACATTGAATTGAAATGATATCAAAACAACTGATATGTTGATCTCTCTTTATAAACTTGTGTTTTAAACCACTATTTTTTGTGTGTTTGGCTTAATTTTGCTTTTGGAAAGGTGATCCTAGTTAAATAGGAATACAAACATGGGTAAAAATAGAAAACCTTTCTATAACATAAAAATGTATGGCATTATATGTTTAACAATGGTTATCTAAGAATTATTCTTCAAGGCTGAAGTTTTGGGAGAAAATGAAGATTATTTTGCAATCTTGGTTTGAGGGTATGGAATTTCTAAATGAGAACGAGTTGGGATAGGAAGATGGTGGTGGAGTAGGAGAACCCTGGTCTCACCTCACCCCATGAATACAACTAGATAACTATCAAATCATCCTAAATACCCCAGAAATTGACCTGAAGACTGGCAGAACAAACTCCACAACTAAAGGAAGGGAATAGTAGAAGACAATAGGTAGCATGGAGATGTGGTGTAGGGGAGAAATGGATTTTGGCTACTGTGGAAGGGAGGGAGCCACGGTCATGGAGAAGGGCAAGACAGAGAGAAGCACACATGGGGACACACAAGGAGAATGTTTCCCCATAGCCATTGGCTTAGAAAATGAGAGGGACTGATTTCTTGAGTTCTTGCAACCAGTTGGTCTTAAAGCCTAGAGTTTAAAGGGTCAGAAGGCTTGGCTGGGATAGAGGCCAGAAGGCACTACACTGCTCTTGGAGAGAAGGCAGGCAAACAACCCATGGCAGGTAGCATGGAAACAGAAATCTAAAGGGCACCTAGGGCACACAATGGAGAGATTATTTGCTCTTCTCACAGCATGTCTTTGAGAAGCAGTGTTCCCTGCCCCACCCCTCAGCATAAACACAGAACCACCTGTGGGAAGCAGCACAGCATGGAAACTGGATACCTAACTTGACTTACCTTAAGCCCCACCCCCCTGTGTTTTGGTGGAACTTCCCTTCTCTGTTACATTCATCTCGGTCCCAGTATAGTAGGCCTCTCCCCCAGAAGACCAATACAAAACCCTGCCCACACCACTGACCAGAGAGTTTTTCAGGGCCTTAGTTCCAGAGGAGATGGTTACAGTTCTCATTTTACAAGCAAACCAGAGCACATCTAGTTAAAACTCACCACATTCAGGCCAGGGACCAACACTGCCCACAGGAGGCAAGGAAAACCTCTACAGATGACTTACCTGAAGGATAAAGCACCCAGAACACAACAGCAAAATGCATGTAGCATGCACTGAAGACAGTCCCTGAAGTACCAGGCCTTGAATACTACATGACCTCTTCTTTGTAGTGCCATTATTTCCAGGAGTAGGAGACATACTGGCTTATCTAAAACAGAAGCATGCAGATACTTAAACAAAATGAAAAGATAGAGGAATTTATCCCAAATGAAAGAACAAGATAAGGCTATGGCCAGAGATCTAAGTGAAATAGATATAAATAACATGTCTGATGGAAAGTTTAAAGAAACAATTATAAGGATACTCACTAGATTCAAGGAAATAATGGAAGACATCAGTGAGACCCTAATCACAGAAATAAGAATTAAAAAAGAATTGATCAAATTGAGATCCTCTCCCTCTCCCTCTGCCCCTCCCCTGACTCACAAGCTTTCTCTTTCTCTCTCTAAAATAAATAAATAAAATATTTCTTAAAAAATTAAAAAATCAAAAAATCAATCAGAGATGAAGAGTGCAAAAAACAAGATTAGCAATAAGCTTGATGTAATGAACAGCAGGCTGGAAGAAGAAGAGGAACAAATTAATGATCTACAGGACAAAGTAATGGAAAGAAATAAGCAGAACAAAAGAGAGTAAGAAGACATATGCAAAATGAGAATACACTTGGAGAACTTAGTGATTCCATCAAATGTAGTAACATTCATATTATAGGAGTCCCAGAAGAAGACACAGGAGGAAAAGGGATAGAAGTTTTACTTGAAGAAATAATAGCTGAAAACTTCCCTAATTTGGGAAAGGAAGCAGACATCCAGATCCAGGAGGCACAGAGAACACCTATCTAGACATTATAAGTAAATTTGCAAGATACAGTGATAAAAAAAAATTCTTAAAAGTAGCAAAACAAAAGAAGCCATTAATTTACAGGGGAAAACCCATAAAAGTAACAGGAGATTTTTTTAACAGAAACTTGTCAAACCAGAAGAGAGTGACATGATATACTTAAAGTGCTGAATGGGAAAAGTCTGTGAACTAGAATACTCTATTCAGCAAAGCCATCATTCAAAATAGAAGGACAGGTAGAGTATCCCAGACAAACAAAAACTAAAGGAGTCCATGAAAGGAACCATGCAAGATCTATTAAAGGGGACTCTTTGAGTGCAAAGGAGAGAACAAAAGTGAGAGTATAAAGGTAGGAAACACAAAAGTAGTAAAAATGAATATTTCTGTAAAAAATTATTCAAGGAACTCACAAAAAAGTACAAATAAAATATAATAACATCTCCCTAAAATGTGGGAAGGACAGGAGAAAATAATGGTTTCAAACTTAAATGACCATCAACTTAATATAGATTGCTATGTGCATAAGAGGTTACATACAAACCTAATGGTAATCACATATCAAAAATCACTAGTAAACAAGCAAAGAATAAAGAGAAGGAAATGCAAATATATCACTAAAGAAAATCAGCAAAACATGAAAGGGAGAAAGATGAAAAAGGACCAGAGAAAATCTCCAGGAACAACCACAAAACAAGTAATAAAATGGCAATAAATATTTATCTATCACTAATTACTTTGAATGTACATGGACTAAATGCTCCAATAAAAAGACACAGGATATCAGAATGGATTAAAAAAAAAACAACTCATCTATGTCCTGCCTACAAGAGACTCATTTCAGACCTAAATATACCTGCAGATTGAAAGAGGGGATGGAGAAACATTTATCATTTAAATGGATGTCAACAGAAAACCAGATTAGAAGTACTTAAATCAGACAAACTAGATTTAAAACAAAGATTGTAAGAAGAGACAAAGAGGGATGTTCCATAAGATTAAAGAGGACAGTCCAACAAGAAGATATAATAATTGTAAGTACTTACACACCCAACATGGGAGCTCCCAAATACATAAAACAATAACAAACAAAGGAACTAATTGATACTTATATGGTAATAGTAGGGGATTTTTAACACCCCCCCTTACAACAATGGACAGATCATCTAAACAGAAAATCAACAAGGAAACAATGGCTTGGAATGACACATTGGATCAGATGGACTTAACAGATATATTAGAAACATTCCATCCTAAAACAGCAGACTACACATTTGTTTCAGGTCCATATGGAACATTCTCCAGAAGAGATCACATATTAGGCCACATTACAGGCTTCAACAAATTAAAGAAGATTGAACTCATACCATACAACTTCTCTGACCACAATGTTATGAAACTAGAAGTCAACCACAATTCTGAAGATTTGTGAAAAAGATTGACAAGAAAAAATCTGAAAAGACCACAAAAATGCAGAGGTTAAATAACATGGTACTAAGCAATGAATGGGTTAACCAGGAAATTGAAGAAGAAACTTAAAAAATACATGGAAACAAATAAAAATGAAAACATAACAGTCCAAAAACTTTGGGATGCAGCAAAAGCAGTCATAAGAGGGAAGTATATAGCAATACATGTCTCCCTCAAGGAACTAGAAAAATCTCAAACAACTTAACCTTACACCTAAAGGAGCTTAATAAAAAACAAACAACAAAGCCCAAAGCCAGTAGAAGGAAGGAAATAATAAAAGATTTGAGCAGAAATCAATGATAAGGAAACTAAAAAAACAATAGAACATATCAATGAAGACAGAAGTCGGTTTTTTGAAAAAAAAAAAAAAAAATGATCAGCCTCTAGTCAGACTTATCAAAAAAAGAGAAAGACCTAAATAAGTAAAATCACAGATGACAGTGGAGGAATCAAAACTAACAACACAGAAATACAAACAATTATAAGAGAATATATGAAAAACAATATGCTAACAAATTGGACAGCCTAGAAGAAATGGATAAATTTCTGGGAACATAAATTCCCAAAACGGAAACAGGAAGAAATAAAAAATTTGAACACACAAATAATCAGCAAGAAGTTGAGTCAGAAAAATTCCAACAAGCAAAACTCCAGGACCAGATGGCTTCAAAAGTGAATTCTACCAAATATTTAAAGAAAAGTTAATACCTACTCTTCTTAAACTATTCCAAAAAATAGAAAAAGAAGAAAAACTTCCAAATTCATTCTATGAGGCCAGCTTTATCCTGACACCAAAACCTGATAAAGACACTCCAGAAAAAGAGAACTACAGGTGGGGGGGACAAGATGGCCGGAAACTAGGAGGAGGTGCCATTTCAACCTGTACCCTAAAGTGAGCTTATTACCTATCAAGGAACTCCGATCACCCATGAAATCAGCCCGAGATCATAATTATATATGTCTGGATCTCTATGGGGGCAGAAGACGCCAGTAGGCAGGTAAAGTGAAGTGGGAATGTCGGATTGGTATCGGATCATAAACAAAAGGGGGAGGGAGCCACCAGAAGCAACCCATTGGAAAGTAATACCCCAATAGGAGAGTCTCCTGCATCTGGAGACCAGCATTAACTTGAAGTCTCATAGAAAGCACTCAAAAAGAACAAAGGATCGTGGGGTGAAATTGTGGGAATTGGAACGGTTAGGGACAAGGGCTTAAGTCCCCCACTGAGGACAGACACCCCTGGCACTGAGCCAGAGAGAGTGTGGCGGAGAAACCAGGTCTTGGTCCCTGAGCGGGAGGGCCTGGGACCCTCGAGGGGCAGAAACAGCCTTTGAGACGCACTCCACACCCTCCCCTGAGAGAGGTGCGTGGAAGCGCCAGCCCGGTGCTCTTGGACCCAGAAAGTCTGAGCGCTCCCAGCCCTGGCCAGCAGGAAAATCTCAGTGTGTGATCATTGCTTGGAACCTCTCTGGCGGTCTGAAACTGCCCAGACAGCCACCACTGTTGTGGTTTTGGGTACAAGCAGGAGTTCCTGTGTCCCTAGAGACCACGGCTGGGAACCTGCTCTGCCAGCGGCCAGAGTGGGAGCTTGTGTGCTCTGCAGCACCCAGAGGGGAACGGACTGGGGCTTCTCTCTGGGAGGGAGGTGTGGGTGCATAGTTTGCTTTCCTCTAAACCTCCAAGAACCATCGGGAGCTGCCAAGGAGAGAGAAAACAAACGAGAACAGACATAAAAACCTCCAGAGAACAAAAGCCTGAAGGGCCGGTTTCCTCAGAGCCCACCCCCTTGAGGGGGGCGGGAGGACTTAACTCAGGAAACACTGCCTGAAAACCCACACGGCAGGCCCCTCCCCCAGACAGCCAACCAGGAGGAAAAAAGAAAAGAAAAGACAAGAGAACAATCACTACTACTTCATAGATACAACTTTTAATTTTTAATTTGTTCCCATTATTCTGGTTCATTTTTAAATTTTTTTTAAATTTTTTTTATTTTTCATATAGATATTTTTAGCCTATTTACCATCACAGTGAGATGTCCACTACATCAAATTCCATAATAACCTTTTAACCTGAACTTTTTGATACATATACCCATGTTTTTCTTTTGCTTTTCTATTTTTTAAAATTTTTTTTAAAATTTTACTTTAGATCATTCTTTTTTTAATTTTTATTAGTTAATATTCATATAGAGTTAAACTTCAAGGTAATCCCCTTTCCCCAATCAATGCTACCCCTATAGGTAAACCAATTTTTAATCCCCTGTTACCTTAGGAAAGCTGTGTCCTTTAAAAAAGATATCAAGATACATCCATGAAGAATCAAAATAACCTTCCTCGCCCACACTGAGAATTTATAACCACTCTCCCATCTTTTTCTTCTGCCAGTATTTCTGTGTATTTGTGTTTGTCCTGGTATATAAGTATATAAATCTTATATATATATAAGTATATAAATCTTATACTTGGGGTTCTTTTGAAGAGGTTCTTTGTTTGTTTGTTTGTTTTGCTTCTACACATATATATATTTTTTTCCTTCTCTTGTCATATACTTTTATCAGTCTTTTTGTTTGTCTGTTTTTGTTTGTATACTTCACAAATCTTACCTTGGGGCCCATTTGGGCTGAGCCTTCTCTTTTATCCTTCTTTCTTTTTCCTGTCTCTCTCTCTCTCTTTCTCTCTTTTTCTGCTTTCTCTCTTTCTTCTTTTTCTTTCATTTGGGTGGGGACCCTTGATTGCTCAGAAGCATTCCAGGGTGCACCTTCACTGCACCAAGGTCGATACATCCAGCTACAACCATTCAGCCAACTCTCACCAAAATGACTAGGAGGAGGAATGTCCAACAGAAGAAAAATTCAGAGGATGGGCCCTCTGCAACAGAGCTAATGGCTACCGACATAGACAATATGTCGGAAAGGGAATTCAGGCTAACAATTATCCAGGCAATAGCTAGGTTGGAGAAAGGCATGGATGACCAAACGGAATTGATTAGGGCAGAACTGAAAGCCACCAGGGATGATGTTCACAATATTAGGGCAGAACTGAAAGTCACCAGGGATGATGTTCACAAGGCTCTCAATGAGTTCCAATCTAATCTAAATTCTCTAAAAGCTAAGGTAGCTGAGACAGAAGATAGAATTAGTGATCTGGAGGACAAACAGATAGAGAGAAAGGATCAGGAGGAAGCCTGGAACAAACAGCTTAGAAGCCACAAAAACAGAATGAGGGAAATAAATGAT
Source organism: Mellivora capensis (assembly GCA_004024625.1). Lineage (NCBI taxonomy): Eukaryota > Metazoa > Chordata > Mammalia > Carnivora > Mustelidae > Mellivora > Mellivora capensis. The sequence continues at coordinate 12,696 of PISX010032393.1, forward strand.
GCCATGAAACATTCCAACGTCAGAATTATTGGAATCGCTGAAGGGGAGGAGAAAGAAAGAAGTCTAGAAGATATGGTGGAACACGTTCGTCATGAAAATTTTCCGAATCTCGCAAATGGAATCAGCGTTCATGTACTAGAGGCAGAACGGTTTCCCCCCAAGATTATAGATTCTCAAAAGACCTTGAAACACCTAATAGCAAGAATGAAGAATTATAATTGTAGGCAGGCACTCTTGAAGGCAGCTAGGACAAAGAAGCTCCTTATGTACAGAGGAAAGGCCATCAGAATAACATCTGACCTGTCACAGAAACCTGGCAAGCCAGAAAGGGATGGCAAGATATATTTAGGGCACTAAATGAGAAGAACATGCAGCCAAGAATACTTTATCCAGCAAGACTGACATTCAAAATGGATGGAGAGATAAAGAGTTTCCAAGACCACCATAGCTTAAAAGAGTTTGCATACACCAAGCCGAGATTGCAGGAAATATTAAGGGGGGCTCTATAAAAGAGGAAAAATCCTAAGAATATCATGACCAGAAATATAGAGATAATCTAAAGAAAGAAAGACTTCAAAGATAACATGATGTCAATAAAAACATATATATCAATAATCACTCTCAATGTGAATGGCCTAAATGTGCCCATAAAACGACATAGGGTTGCAGATTCGATAAAACGACAGGACCCATCCATATGCTGTCTACAAGAGACCAATTTTGAACCTAAGGATACACCCAGACTGAAAGTGAAGGGATGGAGAAGCATCTTTCATGCCGATGGGCCTCAAAAGAAGGCCGGGGTAGCAATTCTCATATCAAATAAATTAGATTTTAAACTAAAAACTGTAGTCAGAGATACAGAAAGACACTACATCATTCTTAAAGGGACTATCCACCAAGATGATCTAACAATTGTAAATATCTGTGCTCCCAATATGGGAGCAGCCAATTACATAAGAAAACTATTAATCAAAACAAAAAGTCATATTGATATGAATGCATTGATAGTAGGAGATCTTAACACACCTCTCTCAGTAATAGATCATCCATGCAGAAATTCAATAAAGAAAAACACTGAATGACCCATTGGACCAGATGGACCTCATAGATATATACAGAACATTCCACCCTAAAACAACAGAATACTCATTCTTCTCAAGTGCACATGGAACCTTCTCTAGAATAGACCACATACTGGGTCACAAATCAGGGCTCAACCAATACCAAAAGATTGAGATTATTCCCTGCATATTCTCAGATCACAATGCTTTGAAACTGGAGCTCAACCACAAGGAAAAGTTTGGAAGGAACTCAAACTAAAAGGAAGCTAAAAACCACCCTGCTTAAGAATGCTTGGATCAACCAGGAGATCAAAGAAGAACTTAAACAATTCATGGAAACCAATGAGAATGAAGACACGTCAGTCCAAACCTATGGGATACAGCAAAGGCAGTCCTAAGAGGGAAATACATAGCCATCCAAGCCTCCCTCAAAAAAATTGAAAAATCCAGAATACAACAGCTGTCTCTACACCTTAAAGAACTGGAGAATCAACAACAAATTAAACCAACTCCACACACAAGAAGGGAAATAATGAAGATTAGAGCAGAGATCAATGAGGTAGAAACTAGAGGTACAGTAGAACTTATCAATGAAACTAGAAGCTGGTTTTTTGAAAGAATCAATAAGCGATAAAACATTGGCCACACTAATCCAAAAGAAAAGAGAGAAAGCTCAAATTAATAAAATTATGAATGAAAAGGGAGAGATCACAACTAACACCAAGGAAGTAGAAACAATCATCAGAAGCTATTATCAACAGTTATATGCCAATAACTTAAGCAACCTAGATGAAATGGATGCATTCCTGGAAAAATATAAACTCCCAAAATTGAACCAGGAAGAAATTGACAACCGGAATAGACCGATATCTAGTACAAGATTGAAGCAGTGATCAAAAATCTCCCAAAAAACAAGAGCCCAGGACCTGATGGATTCCCTGGGGAATTCTACCAAACTTTTAAAGAAGAAATAACACCTATTCTCCTGAAGCTGTTTCAAAAAATTGAAGCAGAAGGAAAACTTTCAGACTCTTTTTATGAAGCCAGCATTACCCTGATCCCCAAACCAGGCAAAGACCATACCAAAAAGGAGGATTTCAGACCAATATCATTAATGAATATGGATGTTAAGATTCTCAACAAGATCCTAGCAAACAGGATCCAACAGCACATTAAAAAGATCATCCACCATGACCAGGTAGGATTCATCCCTGGGTCACAAGGGTGGTTCAACATTCACCAATCAATCAATGTGATAGAACAAATCAATAAGAGAAGAGAGAAGAACCACATGGTCCTCTCAATTGATGCAGAAAAAGCATTTGACAAAATCCAGCATCCATTCCTGATTAAAACGCTTCAAAGTATAGGGATAGAGGGAACATTCCTGAACTTCATCATTCCATGCTCTTGGATCGGAAGAATAAACATTGTTAAAATGTCTATACTACCTAGAGCAATCTATACTTTTAATGCCATTCCCATCAAAATTCCACCAGTATTTGTCAAAGAGCTGGAGCAAATAATCCTAAAATTTGTATGGAATCAGAAGAGACCCCGAATCGCTAAGGAAATGTTGAAAAACAAAAATAAAACTGGTGGCATCACGTTACCTGATTTCAAGCTTTACTACAAAGCTGTGATCACCAAGACAGCATGATACTGGCATAAAAACAGACACATAGACCAATGGAACAGAGTAGAGAGCCCAGATATGGACCGTCAACTCTGTGGTCAAATAATCTTTGACAAGGCAGGAAAAAATATACAGTGGAAAAAGACAGTCTCTTCAATAAATGGTGCTGGGAAATTGGACAGCCATATGTAGAAGAATGAAACTCGACCATTCTTTTACACCGTACACAAAGATAAACTCGAAATGGATAAAGGACCTCAACGTGAGACAGGAATCCATCAGAATCCTAGAGGAGAACATAGGCAGTAACCTCTTTGATATCAGCCACAGCAACTTCTTTCAAGATATGTCTCTAAAGGCAAAGGAAACAAAAGCGAAAATGAACTTTTGGGACTTCATCAAGATCAAAAGCTTCTGCACAGCAAAGGAAACAGGCAACAAAACAAAGAGGCAACCCACAGAATGGGAGAAGATATTTGCAAATGACAGTACAGACAAAAGGTTGATATCCAGGATCTATAAAGAACTTCTCAAGCTCAACACTTCTCAAGATAATCATATCAAAAAATGGACAGAAGATATGAACAGACACTTCTCCAATGAAGATATACAAATGGCTATCAGACACATGAAAAAATGTTCATCATCACTAGCCATCAGGGAGATTCAAATTAAAACCACATTGAGATACCACCTTACACCAGTTAGAATGGCCAAAATTAGCAAGACAGGAAACAACGTGTGTTGGAGAGGATGTGGAGAAAGGGGAACCCTCTTACACTGTTAGTGGGAATGCAAGTTGGTGCAGCCACTCTGGAGAACAGTGTGGAGGTTCCTCAAGAAGTTAAAAATAGAGCTTCCCTATGACCCTGCAATTG
>PISX010032394.1:0-16270 GCA_004024625.1 Mellivora capensis
AAGTGACTCTTAATCTCACAAAACAAACTGAGGGTTGCTGGGGGGAGGGGGTCGGGAAAGGTGGGTGGGGTAATGGACATTGGGGAGGGTATGTGCTATGGTTAGTGCTGTGAAGTGTATAAACCTGGCGATTCACAGACATGTACCCCTGGGGATAAAAATTTGTTTATAAAAAATAAAAATTAAAAAAAAAAAAGATGTGGCACACACACACACACACACACACACACACACTAAAAAAAAAATAATAAGGGACAGCAGGTGTGCAGCGGGTGATTTTTACATCAGGATTTTTAACCTGTCAGGATTTCTAAGGCCAGGCAGTGTAAGGACCTATTTAGCCAGAGCGCTTCCATCCATCTGTTAAACAAAAACCTTGTTGTTTAACCCTTAAACTGTCCCTGCCCCCTTCCCCCAGGGGACTGACTTAAAAACAAGTCCTGGAAACCAGTCCCAGGTAATAAAGCCCAGATACAAGGGTGGGTCAGGCCAGATGGACACATCCGATCAGTGGGGGGTTGCATACTGTCTCCCTAGCTACCAAGGAGCATGGGCCCCGCCCTTTGGGAGCCTTTTGGGCGCCAATTCTAACCAAGGTGATAGGTTAGGTCAAATGTCTACTATAGGGTGAATTGTAATTCAATTGGTCACTTATGTGTGACCTAACAGGACTGTGGAGTTTCCTCTGTGTGTTACAATCTCATTGGCCACCTGTGCGTGGCCAGGCCCAACCACATGGCCTTTGCCCTTAAAAGCTAGTCTGTGAAACGACCCCAGAGAAGGGTCGCCCTCTCTGTAAGAGGCGAGACATAAAGCTTTGCTTGACCTTCACTTTGTATTAGCATTGCTCCTTTAATCACGGACCCATTATTGGGGGACCTAACAGGCAGAATTGTATGAAATCATGCTTTGATTCTTTTGTGGTTCTGAGGTGACCTAAACAGAAAATCATGATGAAAAGGAGGCTCACCCCTTCTTTACTGATAAGAGAAGTGGACAGACCTCGGGTCACGTGACTGCTTTGGGACAAGAGAATTCACTGGTAAAGGCACAAAAGCCTTTCTCCCTTCTCACTAGAGTCCTTGCGAGAGACAAAGATGTAAAATTCAGCTCCAAACTCTAAAAGAACACACTTGGCCCTAAAACCTCATCACCTGCTTCTCTCAGCAGATTGGTTACCATGGCCTGTATTCTAGTCTGTTCTTTCATTCCCACCCTTAAAGCCCACAGTGGCCGGGTAACTTCTCTATCCAAGAGCTCACACTCACTCCATTCTAGGGAAGGAAGTCTCCATTTCTCTGATTTCACTGTGTTGCCATCCACACTTTTAGAACTGGAAAGACAACCCATCCCCCAAAACTCTAAGCTAAGAAAATGCACAGGGGCTACAAACTGGAATGATCCTTGAATGGCGGTCAGCCTCAGCTCTGTGGAGCTTATAGCTTTGATAACTTGGGACATCCTCTGTAGGTAAAATTATACAAAAGAGGCACCAAAATGGAATATTTTTTAATGAGGACAAAAAAATTCATAAGAAATAAGTTTTATAAATTAAAAAAAAAATCTGTGAAACACATTGTCAGAGCCTTGTCAGGGCCTGGGTACAGGCCCATACAAAGAGACCTCAGAGCTGAAACTTCACTCACTTTCCAGGAAATACGCCTAAGAGAATGACAAGGATACTGTACATTCACAAGGGAGTCTGCAGTCCAGGTGCACAGGATGGCTAAAACAATATGCTGCTGGTATCACTCTCAGCTCATGGGGACCCTTTCCCTCAATGTTTGAATCTCTGGAATGAAAGCCAAGAAATGCGAATCTGGAGAGTTTCAGTACGTGGGTCATAGGGATGGCTGAGGCAATCCCTACCACATGTGCCAGAACCCATTTTGTAAATACCCAAGGTGGAGGCTAGAGGAGATGCTGGTAAGCTGGGTGCTTGGAACTTGTCCCAGCAACTGTTCAATAAAGGATGACGACTGCTTGATGAGTGGACTCAGACAGAAACCTCCCAGAGGCACTGTCTGTGTGCCCAAGACCTTCGCTGGGTCTAACTCTGTGCAGCAAAGGCCCATCCTTTGGGCGAGTGAGACCCTTGGCGCAACTGAACCCAGGGCTGGTTCTGGTGGGTCACCCTGCCCCCAACAAGAGGGCCAGGAGGGTGTGGATCCTGTCTGTACTGATGAGGGAGCAGGAGGCTGGCTGAGGACAAGGCAAAAGCTGGCGCCTTGCACCCCCTCTCCACCCGCCCCCCTCGGTAATACCTGTGACATTCCTCAGGCACCCCTGACTGCCCTAAAAGAAAAACAAATAGTTAACTTGCAGAGATCACAATCCTGCAAGACAGGAGTCTCCCTCGGTTTACAAATGTCCTAGAGATTTACAACAGAGAAGCTATCTTAACAATAGCACAATTTCCAGAGGCAAATAACTCAGTTCCTCAAGCCCTCAATAAAGTTAAATTTCTTCTAAACCCAAATCTCACTAACAAGGACACTTGATAGGAGAAATGTGAAACTTTATCTCTAGATCTCCAAGATAGTGTGGAGAATCATTCCCAAGCATATGGCCCACTGATATACATCTAGAGGGTCTCACAAGAAGATTTTTTACTACTAGTAATAAATAACCTTTCTTCCAACAATAGCTAGCCTCTCAAGGTCCTGGAGACCTTGCTTCCAAAATTCTTTAGAGACTAACATCATCCCCTTTGTCCTCACCTACCCAACTCCTGTGTATATAACCTGCCATCCCTCACAACCCGGGGCAGTAGCTCTTTCTGCCCATGGGTCCTGTCCCTGTGCTTTAATAAACCACCATTTTGCACCAAAGATGTCTCAAGAATTCTTTCTTGGTCATCGGCTCCGGACCTCACCACACCGAACCTCACCCCACCGAACCTCACCTAGGTTCTAGAACTTTATCAGTACCACTCAAGATACCATTTGTGGATGCCTACCTGCTCTGTGCCTGCCGCAGGAAGCTTATAAGCATCCCAAGGGGTCTCTGAATTCCTAGGGAAAAGAAGAAAGGAGCAGCCCCACATGTATTAGGAGTGGGGAGGAGGTATACCAGGTAAACTCCAGACCTCTGAGAGAGTCATTATGAGCGCAGATTTCTGTTACATGCCACAAATTGGACATATCTGCATGCTTTAAAATACAAAGGAAGGATCTAATGACCCTTCTATGGCTGCCACATTTCAGTGCACAGTATCAATGGCTGCCTTGATTCAGGGCATATCCTGAGGGTGAATGACAGTTTCATCCTTCTCTGGGCCATCAACTCCACTTCTTTGATCATTCATCTGCAAGAGCGCCTATGGCTATCCCCAGCCCTGCCGAGATACAAGCTCTAATTGTGCATGTGTAATTGACGAAATGCACAGTGTCCTTTATAGCTTGTAAGACCAGGAACTGCATTTTAAATTCATTTAAATATTGTCTTACCTATTAGATAAAGCATAAAGCTATGTTACTAACACAGACTCTAGAGTCACAATCCCTAGTTAAAATCCTGAACACAGGATTTGTGCAACATTGAGCAACAGACTGATCTATTGGACACCTCATCTTCTGTATCTGTAAAATGGGCATAGAATAATAACAGTCTCTATGTTATAGGGTTTTCCTGAACATCAAGTGAATTAATCTATTTAAATCATTTAGAAAGGTACTGAGCTTGGGTATGTGAGAGTTATTGCTGTTAGGAATACCAGATTGGAAGAGAAACAATGTTTCATTTACATGTCTATATTTGGCCTGCTAGCCTAGTTGTGCATATCTCCCTCTATCCAGATCAAGATCTTTATTTACTACCTGTATCTAATCCTTACAGACTGTAAAGAGCAATTATAGGAATGCCCAGAGTAATATTTCATATAAAATTAAGACTAATTATACTAATGTGATTTTATTGATGTTATTATCTACTATTGATGTTATTATCTACTACCAAATTAGGCATCACGATTTCTTTCTTGCCTGCTAAGCTTTAAAAGTTTTCTTGGTAAAGTAAATAATTCTAAGGAGGTATGGAAAGGGTAATTGCTGTCAGTTGTTCCCCTTGGAGATCCCCTATCATCCGCAGCGGCAGGGCCTCAGAGAGAGAGATAGTAAGCACATAACAAAGGTGCCAGGCACTACCAGAAGGGTTTAAAGTTCAGATACACAAGAGATTCATTAAGCCCCTTGCACCTGACTCCTTTCACCCATCTAACACTTTTCAGATATCTTTCAGACAAGCCCATCTCCAGAACTCTATTCCCCATCTTCAGCTGTTTCTTGAATATTTCCTTAGAGATATCCAATAGATAGGTTCCTTAAACCATATAGCTCCAAAGCCAAATTCTCTGTTGGGGCCTCTAAATCTGCTACCCCTCTGTCTCCATGAATGGCCTCCACCTACCCAGCTGCTCAAGTCTGGAAGCTGTGGGTCACCTGATCTTTTCCCTCTCCCTCCCTCCGACATCCTGCCCACATTCCTCCCACATCCCACCACTCAACAAGCCCTGTGTTCTTCCAACCCTTCACCCCTCCACCAAGTCCTGGCTTGCCACAGCTCTCCCTGTTATGGCACTAGGTCTCTAGACTCCGTTCTAGAATCAACTTAAAAAGTGTGCCGCAAGAAAGGTCTTTCTAAAAGACAACATTCTGGGGGCATCTGGGTGGCTCAGTGGGTAAAAGCCTCTGCCTTTGGCTCAGGTCATGATCCCAGGGTTCTGGGAGCCAGTTCTGGATCAGGCTCTCTGCTTGGCAGGGAGCCTGCTTCCCTTCCTCTCTCTCTGCCTGCCTTTCTGCCTACTTGTGATCTCTGTCAAATAAATAAAATTAAAATTAAAAAAAAATAATAAAAGAAAAAATTCTGATTATACAGTTCCTCTATAAAATCCTTCAGTCGCTTCATATGGCTTTTAGAATATAGCCTGGTTTCGCATGGAAGGCCCTTTATAAAACAGCCATCACTCACCCCATTAATCTCATATTCTACTTCTTCCCTAAGCCATCTCCTGTATACCAGCCCAACTTCCACTTACAGGCTCCCATGCAGGCGATTCTATATTTCCAGGCCTTCTCCCACTTGCTCCTTCTTCTGCCAGAGACACCCTTTTTCATCAGGTAACTTTTACTCCCATATTCCTTTTGTCCAGTTTTATTGAGCTATCACTGACCCATTTAACATGGCACAACTTCAAGGTGTCCAACGTAATGATGTGACACATGGCTAGATTGGGAAAAGATCACCATGATACGTTTAGTTAAAATAGATCACCTCAACCAGTTACCAGTTTCTTTTATTGCAAGGAGAATTTTTAAGACCTACCCCCTTAGCAACTTTCAAATATACAGTATACGGTGTTGTTAACGACCATCATCAAGCTGTATATTACACCCCATCAGGTGACTTCTGATGGTCTCTCGAGCTCTAGCTTAGGTGTCGTATCTGAGAAATCTCTCCTGAATCCTGGGTTGGTTAAGGCATTCTTCCCCTGTGCTCCTAATAACACAGGATCTACTTAGTGAGGGTAACTGTTCCCTCACTAACTAGACTATAGTAACTTTAAGGGCAGAAATGGTGTCATTTTTACTTTTGTGTCCTTTTCACATGTATACATTATTGAATGCCAACTGTATACTATGCAAGATCCCTGCACTTTGGGAAGGACTCCCTTGATAATGAAATGAACAAGGCACTGTGGAGAGAACAGTCCTCCCCTCCTCCCCCATGCTTTTGGTGAATTTTCTCTTTTCTTCAAAGCCACCCTTCAATAAAACCAGTAACTGCATACTAAACACACAGGTGAAGAACTTCCATACTATAATAGGGAGGCCAACATCAAGTGGTCCACCCTTCTTCCTAGAAGTCTTTCTTGACCCTTCCCCTGACATATCCTCCCTCCCTTTGGGGTTGGCCTCCACTTCCTTTGATTATTTCACACACGCTGAATCTCCTTTCAGAACAACGACTCATCAATGTGTGTGTGCGCACGATCGAGAAAGACCTCAGGGAAGAAACGGTATGTGACAGATGAACGGAATATTGATGTGTGGAAATGAGTGGTGGTGGGAGACTTTTGAAGAAGCCTGTTGTTCTAGGCAGGGGAGCAGTCATGATCAAAGAATTGATATATTCCCAGGAATCTGGTATCACTGCTAAGGCAGGCCATCTTGGGGGACTGAGAAAAAAGGACAAAAAGAATAGTTGATCCTAAGCCGTATTTCCCTAGTCTGGTCTTGCGGCACACTCGTAACTGTTATTAAATACTTATGGAATTGCAGAAAATGCAACCCAAATGAGACTTGAGATTCTATTATTTTAAGCTCTTAAATGTTTCTTACTGCATTTATTTTCCTGGTGATACGCTCCACTGACTACCTTTTATTTGAACTCTAAGCTATGGGTCATGGGCAGGCTGCTGCTCAGGGGACAAAGTGCTCCCCAGCTCAGAGACCAATTTTGGAAATGACCCCTTTCCTGAATGCCACACTGTGTTGTAATTGAAAGAGGTAGGAAATGTACTTCTAAAAACAAATAGTGTTCTGTCTTCCCCAGATTGAACTGAAGCCTCTGTTTCAATATCAGGCAATCAATAATTGATGAGGACATTTTTAGGATGTTTAATGTTAAATTAAAGGGCTAAATCCTAAATATGTTCTGTATTGCATCCTTCTGAAGATAGGAAATTTAAAATTTAATGCATTCATTTTACCATTTGGCATAAGATCAAAGTAAGCTTTTCAAAGGCAACATGGTATCCTTAACTTATTTTTCCCGTGAAATTGAAATGGCATTTGCATTCTTTTGAGATGCAGATATGAGCAAGTTTTTATGACTCAATCTTTAAATCTAGAAAGAAAATGTAGTTTGTTATGCTCCTAATGGTCCTCTTCACTGTTCTTTTTCCACCTCTTAATTACATTTTTTCTTGTTTATTTAGCTTCTATTCTCTGTTCTTTATGTAATGGCATAAAAAGAAAACTTGTTAATGATAAAGCCTTATATAAAATTAAATCGCTTAGGTTCAAATTCCTTGAGATTTGAAACTAAAATGATTGTTTCAATCGGTTATAAATTCGGGAGACAAGTTACCTGAATGAGCGCTTTCCAGATTGAAACACGACAGTCAACACCTATCATGGCCGAAAGGGATTTACTAAAAACAACACCCACCAAGTCTGCAGCTCTAGCTAACAATGAGTAGGATTTGGGATTGCAATTTTGCACAGTGATTAAATTTTCACCGGACATTTATGAAACAGCCACCTCCTCTCTCTAAGCCCCTTACAGATGACAATACCTTTCAATCTGATAATAAAGCTCAAAAGGTAGATGAAGAAACGGATTGAAAGAGACTCAGCCTTTCCCTTATGTGGTCAGCCAGTCAGGGACAGAAGGCATACTTTATCCCAGATAGTCCAGTAGCTGTAGTTCTAGTCTTAACCTCTAGAGGGCAGAGAGAAGCTGGGCTGATATGGCTTTATCCCTTCGGTTGCATCCCACCCAATGAGATGGATGCATCTTTTGTCTTCAGTCAGATTTGCTCATGCTCATTTCATGGGGCAGCAGCAGTGTGAAGAATTCTGGTGTCTTCCCAGGAGAAATGGTTGCAACCTGAAAAGATGCTTCTCCTGTCCAAAGGAAGGGAGCTTCACATCAACATTTCAGACTAGAAGTAGCTGCAGATAGGATCATAGTAATGAAAGTATGTTTTCTTCCCACAATACCCACATTTATATGTGTGTGTGTGTGTGTGTGTGTGTGTGTGTTTTACATAGAAGTTCAGGATTGCTGGACATAAGCCTGATTTAGGCCAAGAAGAATGATGTGCTTAAAAATTCCTTTCTCTCCCTGTGACAGGAAGTTTGTGGAGAAGCATGTAAGCTGGATGAAGCCAATAACTTGTCATCAGTGTCCACTATAATGAGAACCACTCTACCACATCTTCCCGGAGACAGGACACTTTGAAGGGGGAGTGCCACTGATTATACTGCGACATCAGGACTGTTCAGGGCACGCTGGGCATGTGGTCCTCAGTTGGCTGAGCCTCTGAACCAGTAATTCCAAAACCGTGGTCCCCAGCAACCTAGGAAGACGTGACAGTCTTGCTGATGGGTGGATCCTGTCTGAACACACCAGCCTGCTCTGCTGTTCATACCAGCAAGGCATGCGCATATTATAGACTTTCTTTCTACGAAGGGCTACTCATTTGTAATCGAATGAGACAGTGACAGAATAAATTTTTAAGGGTATGAAAATCACCGCCTTCATCGTCAACACTTAACAGACCTCACTAAGTGCAGGCAGGGTTCTAAGAGCTGTATGTCACCCTGAGAGGACAACCTGTAGACCACAGCAGCAGCAACCCCGGGGAGCTTGTTAAGTAAGCAATATCTCAGTCCCATAAACCCCCAAGACCCACAGATGCAGAATCTGCCTTTCTACAAGATCCCCGGATGATCCCCTATTTAAGTTTAAGTAGCACCAGACTGGAAGACATGGGTTGGACAATCTGAGGCACATGAGCTTCCCAACTGCATGAATACACTGATCTATGGAACTGTGCTATCGGGAATTATCAGTGCTGTCCTCGCAGACAAGCGACTGTCAATTTTTGGCATTCATCAGTACTTCTGTAGAGTTATGGTGAGTGATGACACCCATTGACTGCTTTGCTCGTACCATCACTACACTGTTTTTACTTCGATTATTATCTTGTTCTTTCCAAGTTCTTTGTTTTCACTGTTTTTTTTTTCCCAATAGAAAAAAGGAGCCCATTGGGTAGGTGGGACACTGTGTGGGAGGTTTCCATGAACAAGTGAAGAGGAGAACCTGAAAGATTTCCAAATGGTACAAGCTTTGGTCTCAGCTGACCAATAACATGAACTGCAATCTGCCTTGAAGATTTCCAGAATAATTTACTTCTGCTGTGTGTCTCTTAATCAAGGTACATTTGAGACTAAGCAGTATTTTACCCAAGGAGGGTATCAACCCTAGCTTTGCAACGTGAACGGAAGCATCAGACCTCTGAAATATTATCTTACTCAGTTTTTTATTTAAATTCAATTAGCCAACATACAGTACATCGTTAGTTTCAGATGTAGTGTTCAATAATTCATCAGTTGTGTATAACACCCATTGCTCATCATGTCACGTGCCCTCCTTAATGCTGACTCAGTTTTAATGACTTTTCCCTAAGGTTCCCAGTGATCAAGTTTTTTCTGCAACATCACTTTCATCTCTATTCTTAGAAAGGACAGTAGAGGTGACCTATTCTAACCCCTTTACTTGAAGAGCACAGAGCAGGAGATAACATGCTCAAAGCCTCATCACGAGCCACAGGCAAAACTGCCCTTGAATTTGGGTCTTCAATGTACAGACACGATTTTTAAAAATCAAGAAGACATTACAGCAATATTTAAAATCAAGAATGTCCTCTGATATGTTTTGACCTTATGAACAATGCAAGTCTTTGAATAATCCAAATATATTCAGTGATGTAGTGCTGGAAATCATATATTCCCTAACAAAAGCAGGTCTGTGATACTTTTTTTTTTTTTCAAGAAGTCTCAAATACAACTTTCATCCCTATCAAAAAAGCCAAGGCCAAAAGAGGCAAAGTGATTTGTTAAAGGTTATAGGCAAGGGGAATACTACGAGTTCAAGCATTACATTGATCAATGGAATGGGTTTCTTTGACACAAGGAATAGTAAGCAGCCTCTTAAAGGGGTCTTCTAAAGTTTTAAAGGAAAGGTCTTAAGAAAAATGGGTTTGTTTTCAAGCATAACACCTAAGTCACCCGGCTCATGAGTATCAGAAGATAATGCTGATGTCTCAATCAAAATTTAAAACCTCTGTTTTCTTTTAAGATTTTATTTATTTATTTGACAGAGATAGAGAGAGATCATAAGTAGGCAGAGAGAGAGGGGGGGAAACAGGCTCCCCGCTGAGCAGAGAGCCCAATGCGGGGCTCAATACCAGGACCCTGAGATCATGACCTGAGCTGAAGGCAGAGGCTTATTAACCCACTGAGCCACCCAGGTGCCCCCAAACCTCTATTTTTTAATTAAAAAAAAGAAAAAAAGAAAAAAAGAACATGAGCCTACTTAAGAAAAAAAAAATTACAGCAAAAGGCAAATAGAACCAAAAGCACTAGTAGGAAAGAGATAGCTGCCCGGGAAGTAACCACAACTGGGACACAGACTAGCATTAGATAAACTGACCAGAACTATTTGTGACACTCTTCATTGTCCTCCCTTTTAAATTTCTTGACATGTGGGGGTTTGGATTAGTCGTTTTGGAAAACAGTATCTGTTTCACCTCATCAAGGGCACGTATTTTCGCTTGTTTCATCACAGAATCACATCTGTCTCATTTTTCCGTCCTAGAATTTCTAAATGCCTTTCTGTTTTTGAGGGAAGAGAGATGAGCTTTTATTTCATTAGTAACACTGCAAAATTGTATGTCCAGGTTCCTAATTATGCAATTTATTTTATATCAATGGATTCTTGAAGTTTCTCACCAGAGGACCCCAGCAATGCTGAGGCCCGCATCCCACTGGTTCAATTTTAGGCCTGTTGTACCTCAGTCATGACAAGATTCCTTTTCATCTCGGTCTTGGGTTATTTCTACCATTTTATGTATCTCCTATCTTTCTCTTTCTTGAATTAATATTTTTTCTGTTACATGGGAAAGTAGCTTGGAATAGGTGCTCTTCCCCACAAAGATGACAGTGAGAGGGCATTCTGAGTCACCCTACTGACAAATCTGTACATATTCTGCCATCGAATTAGACGGTCAGTCCCCACAAAGACCTTATCGAATCCTGTGGTGTCTCTGGTTCAGCACCTTCCATCCCTTGGGCCAGTCACTGATGAAAGTTCTCCCTAGAGAAGGGCCGTGGCCATGGTGAAGTGTCCCACCCACTCCCCCAGTGGCTGAGAGCTGTTCCCTTCAGCTGAGAGCCGTCCACTGCCAATGCTTCCGAGACTGGGGAATGCACGCCTCAGCCATGCTGGGACGGCCTGGTGGACTCTGACCGTGCGTGGGTGCGACGTACTGACAGGCTTCCAAACGCACAGGCCGGGAGGAGTCTGTCTGCTGGGTACAGGAGCCCAGGGCCAGCCGGCCATGATGGCCTGACTCTGGGGCCACGGCAAAGCCTGCGGTTCTGCCTCACAGTCGTGCTGAAAGCGACTGGATTCAGAGTCCCTCAGGCTCAGCGCTTCCTCCTGCATCCCCAACACTCTTCAAGAAACCTCAAAGGCTGACTCCCCACTTTATTTCATGATTGTTTCCCCACAGGGTTCAGCCTGGGAGCAAATGCTGAGGCTGTGAGGGTGAACACAAAGAGGCCCCACGGGGCTTGCCCTGCGGAACCCTGGGCCGCTCCGCCTGGGTGGCCAGAGCCACGTTCAGAGAGAGCTGGCCCATCCTCAGGGGTCCCAGACAGCCAGGGCGGCCCTCCCTGGGGCAGCCGGCTCAGCCGGCGCCTCCCACCTGCCCGCGGTCTTCTGGGACTTGCGATCTGCTCTCCTCGAGCTCCTCCTTCCAGAGCCCAGGATGCTCCTTCCAATGCTGCTGCTTCTGTTTTGCTCCTGACATCTCAGGGAGGTTTTAGTCGAGAGAGCAGTTAAACCCTGTCTACGCCCCTGCTATTCTGAGCCAGAAGCGCACCAGGGACTTCTTGCCGGATGACATTAGGTTGAGCCACACGGAACTGCATTTTTATGGAGTTTAAAAACCATCCCGTATTGGCCATTTCACGTGGCTCAATCTCACAAACACTGAGTCCACGGGGCCTAAAATAAACCAGATAAAGCAAGGAATAGCTTCCTAACTCTCTTTAGGGAAATAACAAGAATCATTACCTTTTTAAAAAGGGTATCTTCTTCTTTTTAAAAAAAAAAAAAATCATTCATTCTCCAATTCCGAGGCAGAGAATGTATCATTCAGCTCTGCTTGGGGTGTCAAACACTAGCTGGACATTTTCTCCTCCGTTATTTCATTTAATCCCGAAACAACGCTGTCAAGTAGACATTCTGACTGGCTTATTTAAGTATAGTTGGCATACAATATCATATTAGTTTTCAGGCATACAACAGAGTGATTTGACATTTATATACATCATGCAAAGCTCATCACAAGAAGTGTAGTCACCGTCTGTCACCAAAGTTCTAAGAATATAGTCCAAAGTTCAAAGAATATAGTCACAATATTATTGACTGTATTCCCAGGGCTGTGCTTTTCATCTCTGTGACATATTTATTTCATAACTGGCAGCTTGTACCTCTTAATCCCCTTCACCTATTTTGCCCATCCCCCCACGCCCCTGCCCTCTGGCAACCACCAGTGTGTTCTTACCAGCGGTTATTTCTACCACTTTATGTATCTCCTATCTTCCTCTTTCTTGATATTTTCTGTTATGTGGGAAAATACTTAGTATTTTCTTAGCATTGTCCCCCTCCACAAAGGTGACAGGTGGTAAGCATTCCGTGTCTCCAAAAAACGGGTTGGGTGTCATATACGCCGCCGCAAGGGACAGCAAAGCAGGGGACCTGGCTCTACACTGTGGTGACTGGGCCAGTTAAGGCCAAGCTTCAATGCTCTTTAGGCAGAAGCTTCATGTCATTAAAACTGTAACAGAGATCATCCCTTTTTACAGATGAAACTATTGTCAAGAAGCTAAAGACCTTGCCAGAAGCTACTCAGCTAGGGACAGGGCAGCTGGGGTTTTAACACCAATGTTTGTCTTGTGCCCTTTTCGGCATAGCAGGACTTTTTCAAGTGCTCACAACACGCTGCTCATTGTTATCCCTAAGAGCCGGTCTGCTAAAAAGATGGACATAGGAAAATATTATCATCTTAACAATCATCTAAACATTCAGAATGAAGGTAAATGCAGAATATCCTTGACAAGGTCTCTCTTGACTTGCTCCTATCCCCTCACCCACAGCCTGGTAAAACTATCCCAGCCACCTCTGCCTTTTTTTTTTTTTAATGAGGTTCTTTTCTTTCCTAGCTTAACTGAGATACAGTTGACATATATCATTGTGTAAGTTTAAGATGTCCAACATAATGATTTGACATATGTATAGACTTCAAAGTGATGATCACATTAGGGCTGGTCAACACACCTGTGACCTCACCTCAATTTTTATTTTATAGTTTTGTACTTACCATTTTTTATTTTGGTAGTAAGAATCGATTCTCTTAGCAACTTTCAAATATATAGTACAGTATTGTTACTGTATCTACCTCCCCATTCCCCACTCTCTTCCTGCCCCTGGCTACCACCAACTTGTTCTTTGTTTCTATGAATCAGTTTTCCGTTTTCCAGTTTTTGGTTTTTTTTTTAGATACCATATATAAGTGAGATCTACAAGTATTTTTCTTTCTCTGAGCTATTTTACTTTTACTTAGCACAATGTTTTACTTTATACTATTTTACTTAGCACAATGCCCTCTAGGTCCATCCATGTTGTCATAAATGGCAGGATTTCCTTCCTTTTTATGACTGAGCAATGTTCCATTCTGTATGAATACCACATTTTCCTCCCCTTTCATCCAGTGGTGGGCACTTGGGTTATTTCCTTGTCTTGGCTACTGTAAATAATGCTGCAGTGGATATGGGGAGGTAGATATCTTGGCAAGGGTAATTTCATTTCCTTTGTACATAGGCCTCGAAGTGGAATTGGTAGATCATATGGTATTCTGAGTTTTAATTTTTTGAGGAGCCTCCATACTGGTTCCCACAGTGGCTGCACCAATTTATAGTCCTACCTCTGATGAAGCTATAGCATTAGCCTCTTGAGACAGGGAACGATGACCTGATCCTAAGTTAGCTGGTAGGTTTATAGCGAATTATTTTATTATGCTTCACAGCTTACTTATACCTGAAGTAAACACTTTTATTTATATTAAATATTACAAAATAACACAAAAAGGAAAATAATTAGAAGAAAGTACATCAAAATGTTTTTGTTATGAAACTGCATTAATATTCTTTATCTTTTTTGGTATTTTTTTCACTTTTTCTATAGATATATCTTGTTTCTGTAATTAGAAAAAACATAAACATTATTAAGGATGAAACAAGATTTTTTGAATTAGAGTATTTTCGGCCTGCATCACCCCTAAAAGAATTAGTTCCATGTTTGTTCCAGATTTAGTAGCTATTTCTGTTAAAGCATAGATTCTATCTTTTTTTCTTTTGTCCTGAGTTTGGCTTTTGTAAGTTTCTAATGGTTTTGCTACACTAAGAAGTTATGAATAAGGGCTGTTTCACCCTACGTAAGCCTGCTGGGTAAGCACCTTTCATGTAGCATTTTTTGTGTGAGTTTAAGGGTACCTCATGTTTTCAAATGTTCTAGAATATTTTACCTGTCCTGATTTATGCCCTGGCAGGCCTTGGCTATGTTTTTCTGAAGGAATGATAACCAGAGCTGTGCTGTTATTTATTTTAGGAGCTGGCATTCCAAATATTGGATGTGGGTGGTTCACGTTGACAGCATTTTTCCTAATGCCCTTCCTGATGGTACCAACATTATGCTGTCCTTTTGACCACTGAAGCAATTGGGCCAATAGACTTTCAAAAATTTGTTTTTCCTTTCATTGAAGATGAAGGCATGAGCTTCAGAATTTCTCTTTCTCTATTTCACCCACGAAAAAGTGTTATATCCTAACACTAATGATGATAAAAACACGAACAGCGGGTGTTTTTATTGTACTTCAAGCTTTATATATTGCTTTTACCTACATAATCTTTGATAGAGATTATATCTTAATGTTCACAACCCTCTGAGGTATGTAGTGGAAACATTATTTTCTTTAAAGATTTATTTATTCATTTTAGAGAGGGAGAGAGGGGAGAGAAATCATGTGTGCGTGCATGAGCAGGGAGAGGGCCAGAGGGCGAGGGAGAGATCTTAAGCGGACTCCATGCTGAGCACGGATCCCATGATCCTGAGAGCAGGACCCGAGCCAAAATCAAAAGGCAGATGCTCAACCAACTGAGCCACCCAAATGCCCCAGGGGAAGCATTATTACTATTACAATTTTTCAGATCAAATAAGACTTAAGGAGCTTGAGTGATTTTCCTTTGCTGAAGTCAATGTCTTCCTTCTAGTTAGAATAACTGAAAATTATTACCATATTTCTTTGATGGCCTAAAAAAAATCTACTTGTGCAGGATTTTAAAAATGCCTAGATGGTGTACGTAAACAGATGTAAATGGTACCCAACATATCTGCAAAGTTGAATGCATTTCCTTCTTACACGGTGCAGAAAGGATATGGACGTAGATGTAGCTGTGGCTGGGTCCACCAACGGCAAGGGTGCTGTCTGTCAATGGAACTGTGGCCGTTGAGCTAATCATGATCATGTCCTCTTCCGAAAGAACGTGGCCCAAGGGGGAAACTCGTGATTTGTGTGTTTCTTTTCTGAACAAGCCTAACCATTGTATATGGGTCTTAGGGCGAAGCTGGCCTTTAGTCAGCTCTCTGAAAGGCTGGAAGCATAAAATGCTGATGAAGAGGATGATGAGAATTTTGGCTGAATGGAATGCACCATGGAAGTTTCCTGTGGATCACGCAGCCAGCAAAACCTGGACTGTGACTGCTTTACCACCCACTTCCTAGCAGAAGTTTAACTGCTTTCCTGTTTATGATTCAGAGATGAACACAGAGTTTGATTCAGATGAGAAGGGGTTCAACCTGCAAATCTTTGATAACACAAGCAAAGTGTTCGCTGAACTTCTGGTTTCGGAAGGTTGGTTGTATTTGTGGAGGGATGCTAATGGTTTCTTTCTTTGAATCCTGTTACTCTATTCAGGTAGTTAAGTCTGGGTCATCTACTCCCTCAACTGTGAAAGCAGAAAACAAGAGGGTCAGATTCTCAGCTTTGGGTTTCAAAAGATGAGGTCCAGCTGCCAATATAAAATATTCAGAATATTTGCAGAGTCAGTTGTTCCCACCAAAAAGGATAAAATTCTCCAGACTAGAGAAAGAGCTGGAGGAAGAGAGAAATACAGTTATGTTTTGTTATAGGTCTCAGTAGGGGCCCTATATCTTGCCCCAAACTTAGCCAAAACCTCAAAGGGGCAGGTAGAATTCTGCAATCCCCAAATGAGTTTGGAGACTGAAGAACAGAAAGCACTGTGCTCACTTCCTCAGAGGACGGGGGCGGGGGGCGCAGAAGAGCCGTAAGGTCCCCCCGAACAATCCCCAGCATACCCACACACATACAATCTTGTATAGGAACAGGAGAGTAGAC
>PISX010032395.1:0-16272 GCA_004024625.1 Mellivora capensis
CACAAAAAAACCCTCCTGACTATAGGAAACAAACTAAGGGTTGTGGGAGGGGAGGTGGGTGAAGGGATGGAGTAACTGGGTGATGGGCAGTAAGAAGGGCACATGATGTCATGAGCACTGGGTATTATATCAACTGATGAATCACTAAATTCTATCCGTGAAAATAATAATATACTATATGTTAATTAAATTGAACTTAAATAAAAAAATTTTTAAAAACATATACCTTCTTCAGGCAAAAGCATTTGACCAAAGAGGTGTTATCTTTACCAATCACGTGGTGAAACAGAAACTTTGCAATAAGCAGCTTTCTCTTACAGCCTTAAAGCTACAGTTTGTTTCAGAATAAATCTTAAATACAGCACCAAGGTAAGTAGTTTGAGAGAATATAAATGATTGCTTGTGCTCACAGATTTGAATTTCTGATCAAATTCCCGAGTTTGGCACTTGGAGCCCATGGTAATAATGGGGTTCCAGGCAACAAGAAGAGAGAACTGCCAAGAAACTGTGGCCTTCTCCCATGACCCAACCGCCCACGTTAGAAAAAATGACTGGGAAGCAAATTCGTCAAGAACAGGACCTTCGCTACAGAATAACCACCCAAAACCCAGACTATAAACAGCCACTCATTCAAATGCACTATTTTTAACAAGAACACCTGAATCACAAATGTATGTTTTTCTTCTCCGAGCTGCTAAACACCAACTTCATTTTCAAGTTTGCATATACTCGAGACCAGTGTAATTACAGGCGATCATCCTGTGAAGTTTTAATGATCCAAGGATCCCAAAGGGACTGCAAGAGAGCTGTTTCTTTATTCTCACTATTTTAGCATGAAGAAACGAAGCTACACTTTAGGAAGCTGCTGTGTTGGAAAAAATGTTAACTGCCAAATAAGTCAGGCCAGGAGCAGCACAGTGTAGCAACCGAGGATATCCAGAGTCCAGAATCAACATAGTGCAGCTGCATTCAATAGCGGCACAACACAAGGCCAAGGGGACGGAAAATGTGACAGGTTCCACCCCAGAAGAAGATGGAGGACAATGAACAATGAATAATGTGTGGGGAATGTGGGGGGCAGGGCAGAAGAAGACACATACCCAACACAAAACAGACAACAGAATGATGGCTACGTCAGCTCTGGGAACGAACTGACAGGACCAAAATTATGTAAAAAACTAGGTCATTGTGAGAAAGGAATACTAACTCCTAATGTCAGGCTCTTAAGAAGAGAAAGAAGCTAAATTTGAGCCTTTGATGAGTTCATATTTTAAAAAGAATACTTAGTTATGGGTGAAGAATTTTTTCGAATAGGGCTGAGGATAATAAGTAAAATCTGAACTTCTTATTTCTTAACATCAAAGAATATCATTCTTTCAATCTTTCCTGGATAACAGAGAAAAAAAAATCACTCTCCTTTGAAGTATTCAGATGAAAGTTCTAGGTGAGGAGAGAGCACTGGTGATAATTTGATCAATCTATACATGTCATCAACATAAGTAATGTTAATATATTTTGTTATTGTGAATATTCCCAAAACAATGATGAAATCACTGTTGTTCATATTATCATAGCTGGGTAAAGGGTAATGGTTAAGATGGTGTAGCCTGGAGCCAGGCTTTAATCCTGGCTCTGTCACATATTAACCCTGTTAATAGAGTTTTTTGTTTTTTCTTTTTTTTTTTTATGTTAGGCATTTCTTTTATACCCGTTTCCTGCCCCCATGTACTCAGACTGATCCTTCTGCCTAGAAGAGCCTCCCACACTTGCATCTTTCTTTCCGACTACTTTCTTTGAAGGCCCACTTGAATTTCACCTACTCTAAAAAGTTACACCTGGAGCCGTCTTTCCCCGGCTGGGTTCAGTGGTCGGAGCTTTCCCCAGTCTGAGCTGCTGTCTCCTTGCGCTGTATTTTTGTTTCTGCGTCTTGTCTCTGCTGGGCTGCATGGGGAAGGCATTGTGTCTTTTCATCTCCGTATACATAACATCTAGTACATTCCCAGACACGCAATGGGGCTCAGCAAGTATTTATTGAGTGAGCGAAAAGCTACAGCACCATATCATCCTCTATGTTTGCAGGGCATTTAGTGTTTCTGTGCTTCACTCTCCCTTCCTCTAGAATAAGGATGCTGTTTATGCTTATTTCATGGTACAGATGAAGGGATTAAATTAGTTTCACCATGTAAGGCACTGTATCAGTGAGATCCCAACAGGAAATCCATGGCACACTCCATTCACTAAGGGACTGTTTACAAAACTGTGGGACACAGGGAAGAGTGCCGAAATACAGGGCTGGTAGTGATGGGTCTGACATCACCTCTAGGCTTTCAAGTACAAGGGGAAAGAAAGATTCTGGAACCCAGAAGAAGAGACAATTACAGAAAGTAGGCTGTCTTCAGAAATAATTGATTTTCATCTGAAAAGAATAGCCAATCCAAAGTGAGCTTGCAGAGAAGAAAGCAGGGAGGAAAAATGTTTGGCCACACTGTCCCTTCCCCTCTTATCACCTCCTGGACCTTTCCATTGGCTGAAACCACTCAGAAGCTGGAGAGCAGTAAGCAGGTTGATGAGCCCCCACAGGCCCCAAAATGGGGTGAGACCAGGCAGAAAGGGCAAGACAGGAGATCTGGAGAGACAAAAGAAGAGATCCAGCTCAAGCACTTCTATGTACTGAAACTCTCTGATGATTTTAATCCTTCACATCTACAAATACACATTAACTGTAATTCATTACAGCATGCCAATCAGTACCAATCTTGAGATGAACTCAGCCAGACTGCAGTTCAAGATTAATACAACCTTATTTTCATTTTGCTATAGACCAGGGACCAGACACTCATTATTTACTCCAACTTATTATGCCTCCGGAGAAAGAATGAGAAAAGAAATATCATGGGAACTAGCTGTAGACTTTCTCAGATTGCCTCACAAGAAGCT
The DNA here is from genome assembly GCA_004024625.1 of Mellivora capensis. Classification (NCBI taxonomy): domain Eukaryota; kingdom Metazoa; phylum Chordata; class Mammalia; order Carnivora; family Mustelidae; genus Mellivora; species Mellivora capensis. The sequence continues at coordinate 2,938 of PISX010032395.1, forward strand.
ATGACAGTGTCTTATAACAAAGCCAAACCCATGTCTAAGAGATATATTCTCCAGAGCCTGGGGCTCCTACAACTGGTCAAATGGAGTCATGAGGAGAAAGCAGATGACTACATAGTCGGGCTTTTTATTTACCATGAATAAAGATTATCTAATTCTGAAGTATATGCCCTATAGAAAATGCTTGGAAATGGCAACTTGATACCTACTTTCTTCTCACTGAAAAATATATTGTAAGCAAGGTATAAAATTTCTGAAATTATGAAAAAGTTTGTTTTTTAAGAGAAAAGTGTTAAGAATTAAATATCAGATCATGAAATGCTGCTGCTACATAGTTTAATAATACACATTTCCATATGCATTTGGTCACAAAGCCAAACAGAATGCAAGGAGCCATTTTAAGTGTTAGTAAGTCACATTTTTCTTATTTAATTAATTCAAACCATAAGAAAGGATGTGTGATTTGGTAAATGAGGAAAAGTCAAAATATTTCTTTATATTTACATAATTTGGATAGTATTAAATTTTTATTAGGAATAAACTTTATAAGGTAATATTTACTAATACAGTAACATAAAACTAAGATACTACTTCCTTTTAATCTATATGCCTGGGACGGGACGCCTGGGTGGCTCAGTCAGTTAAGAGGCTGTCTTTGGCTCAGGTCATCCCGAGTTCCACATTGGGTTCCCTGCTCACTGGGGAGCCTGCTTCTCCCTCTGCCTGCCGCCCCCCTGCTTATGCTCTCTCTCTCTCTGAAATATGTATCTTTAAAAAAATTTTTAAAAATAGTCTATATGCCAAATGATTACATAATTTGAAACATCTCTAAGGGAGTTTCCAATATTATATTATGGTAAAAGAACAAGTGAATCTAAATGGGGGATAAACACTGATCAAAGGTACTGATGCAACCAAGACTAGAGAAATCAGCCGAAGTCAATTCCGGAAAGTCTTTCGTGGGAGGCCTCAAATAAGGAGCTTAAGCTTCATTCTGTGGACCACAGTAAGTCACTAAAGGCTTTTAGCAGGGAAGGAATAAAATTGGTGCAATAGTTTAGAATGCGAACCCCAATTTCAGAATGAGTGGGGGTAGGGAGAGCCTAGAGCTAGAGGCCAGCTGGAAAAGCGGGTGGACAGGGACCACTGCAGACAAAGACCTAAACTGCAGGTAGTGTGGCAAATGAACAGATGAGGGCACTTGGAAAGAGAAAGAGAGAGAGGCAGAGGGAAAGGCCAGGAGAAAGGGAAGGAAAAACAGACTGTGAAGAAAGAATGGATGGCATTGATTGACGAAAAATGAAGCACAAGGGTAGAGGTGACTCCAATAACCTGGAGGTGTCAAGCAAAGGCACTACCATGCCATTTTGGGGAGGGGTCAGGAGGAGGGGTGGATGGCTAAGTGACCGCATTAAGCTGGCAAAGCAACAAAGGAAGAAGAGAAGACATCTGGATGGAAATGGCCATAGGCAGTTGTCAGCATAGGTCAGGCCACTGATGGAGATGTGAACTCCAACGAAGAAAATACATGACAACATCACAGTGATAAGGGTGGGAAGTAGGGTTTCCACTTCGAATAGGGGATGCCCCGTTAGTTTGAATTTCAGATAAACAACAAATTAATTTTTTAGCATAAGTATGACCCATGCAACATTTATCTATACTAAAACTGTATTTGTTGCTTATCTGAAATTTAAGTTTAATGGGGGCATCCTGTATCTTCATTTGCTATATCTGGCAACCCTAGCTGCATGTGAACTAGGAGACAAGCTTCTGAAAGAGGCTGACTAGAGACAAAGGCCTATGTGGTAAATTTAGTTAAGAGAATTTCAAACTTAAAACTAAGTCTCCCTATGCTCGATTGTTTTTGAAACCACCTAATTTCCCCAAAGTAACGATTGCCATTCTTTTCCATAACATGATGGCTATAAGGAGACAATACTACACTTTGGTTTGTTGTAAAGTCACTGGAATAGGTCACTCAGAATTATGCTCTACAAGAATTTTATAGAGGAAGTTTCACACTTGCTTTCTTGTCTGTACTTCTAATCTTAGAGAGGCTGAAAACATCAGGTAAATTGTCACACAGCTTTTTCAATATAAAATTGTGATATATGACTCATCACAGTGCAGCCTTAACCACATTTGAACATGTTTATGGTTCAAATAAAATATGCTATGTGTTTTTATATGTCTAACAAAGAAGAATAATGGCTATATCACTGAGATATTTCCGAACCTCTGTTCATTATTTTGTCAAGTAATCTCTAAGGGGAAATATTTTTACCACATCCACACTTTAATAAATTTACTTGAGGCTACTTAAAATACAACCTTATTGTACTCTTACTGTTCCTTAAAGGATTTGCAATATGTGAGGTGAAACAGAAGAGTTATACTCAATAATTTCTTTTCATGAGAGAAGAGTTTGCTGTACTTAATATATAGAAGCCTCACTTTCAAAAATGACACAACAAAGCACCAGCTAGTTAGGACAGAAATGAGATACCCTCTCAGCAGCAAGAGGACTATCATAAACTCTCACCCTCGGATTCATTTAGGGAAGAATGGTGGTAGTAACAGATGGCATCTGAGAAAAGCAGTGGTCACATGCGGTCTTAGTGTAGAGCCACACTCCCGGAGTTCACAGGCACAGAGGCCCCTGGAAAGTCAGTTCGTACCAGGACTCTGTGAAGATCCACCAAAAGCCTCTTTATAGCGTGTCTGAGGCCTAATGTAAGAGAAGGAAGGGAGCTTTTAAGGATACCAAAGTAGCTCAAATCCAGAGATAGTAAGACTTCTCCAAAGTTGGATCACGTGGTCTTCCAGCTCTACAACCAATGTTTGCTGTACATCTTAGGAGATAAAGTATGAGGCAGAGACTCCTGGTTGCCTCCCAATGGTCATCTGCCCTTCTTCCTTAGTTGCCAAACCCCAGATTTTAGCAGGGCACATGGCTAACTATAGGAATTTCCCCCCTCACTTGCTGTGTGGTGTGGCCATGTGACTAAGTTAAGGCTAATGAGATCCAAGTAGAAAGGTTGTATGGGACTGCCAATAATTCTCTTTAAAAAGGAGTGGCTGCAATCTTCTTCTCCTCTCTCCTTCCTGCTGCCTACAAGGAACATCTTTGCACTGGAGTACAAGCAGCCATCTTGTGCAATGAGGTGGTATAAAATAAGGACGGTGGGACATGAGAAAGAGTGCCTGGGTTCCTGGTGGTCATGGGGTTTCCAATATAGCCTTGGACTGCCTATATCTAGGTTTCTTTTATGTGAAATAATAAATGCTCATATCTTTAAACCACTATTAAGTTTTTCTGTTACTCACAGATGAATCAATGTCTCATTGTTTCAACTAGAATGTATACCTATGTGTGTAAAATACTGCAAAGTGTGTATGGACTAACACCCAGTAGAAACCTAATATGCATGTTAGTTCTTCTTTATCTAGTGTAACTACAATCAGCCCTGAACATACAGACATCCATAACCTCCCCTTATTAGACAAATGAGCTAATTGTTCGATACCATAAAAAGACACAGACAAAATGTGAACGAGCCCTGCTCTTGGTGTTCATTTTCTATAGTCACTCCTGAATGTCCTCAAGCTTTAAATATCTCATAGGTATCTTCTTATTTATTTGTTTTTGTTTTTTTGTTTTTAACTTTGCCTAAAGATTCAATGCAGAGACTGATCTGTCCAGCTTATCTTCTTATGCCCCTTTCTTCTGGCATTGCTAATAACCTGTCCTTTGGCAGAACCTCTTCCTACCTCCAAGTGGTATTGGGTAGGGCTATCAGTCAGGTTGGGGAAATCTAGGTAAAGAGAGTACCCCATCCTCCAGTGATAGTAATTTATTTGGGGATGGCCAAGCCAATAGAGAACCTCACATGATCATTCTACTGAAGCTAGTAAGAAAGGTAAATGTCCTGTTTTGGGGTCGGGGTTCTACAAGTCTGTAAATTCAGAACTGCTGGCCACCTAGAAGAAGCTGAGTTTGAAGTCAACACATTTCTTGACTTCCTACTAACATAAGCCAGTAAATTCCTTTCTCTAGGATTTGAGGTAGGTTTCTATGTCTTGTCATTGAGAAAGTTCTGGAGACTAACATTATACTGATCATTTTTTCCATGGTTCAATGATACTGAAGATAAAAATAGATCAGGAAACTACAGAATCAACAACTTTGTAGTATCCATCTTAGGATCTTCTTGGTACCATAAAATTTTAATTCTTATTGCTCATACATGAATACCATATGGAAATTGAGAAATCTTTGGAGCCATGTCTTTATCTGATACAGATATGAAGCTACCATCATGATTTTCACCTTCTAATTGCATTTAAACAAGATAATCAAGATTTTATGTCATACCAACATTTAGAAAATAGTTTTGATATGTTACTTAAGTGTTTCATTATTCTGATGGCTTCCTTGAAAGTTCAAATTTTATTGTCCTGATATAAATACTCCCTCTCCCAGAAACATACAGATAGCCCAGCAACTTTCAATAACAATTTCTCCCATTAAAGAAGCTATTCCATTTTTTTAAGTAGCATGCAGCACAAGCTTGTTATTAAAAAAAAAATGCTTCCTAGTTTAATAACCCTGATTTCATCTCAGTGAGAAAAAAAATGGGTGTTCTCATGATAAACCCAAATTAAATCAGAAGTAAAAGGAATATTGATTTTCAAAGATTCTAGTGCTCGCAAGTGCACACAAGCTAGTAAATGAATTTCTGCAGAGCTATGGATGAAGAATATTTTATCTCCAAATAAGAATAATTCCTGACACAATTGCCTATTCACCTAAATTAAGAATGAAAATACAGACACTCCTAAGTGAAAACATACTGTACTTCTATTATCATTTAGATTGAGGCTAAACAGGGTCTCATAGGAGATAAATATTCTTAACAAGCAAATAAAGAATTCAGCCACTGGGGTTTTCTTTTTATTTCAACTGTTTAAGCTTTTATAACAAAGTTTTTAGTGTTCTGAAAGCCTTTTATGGCTACAATTATATGAACATCACGATTTAATTAGCATGCATTGAGTATACGGTCCTATAATGGGAATTTTCATTAATTAAAGTAGATGGAAATACAAAAGCATTAGCTGTAAACAATTTGAGGAATCAAGAATCTGATTTGCCTATGTACAACAAAGGAAAACACACTGCAATTACATGAATAATTTGCGCTTGTAAAGTGACTACACGTTTATCTAACAGTTTCAGACTTCATTCCACAAATACTCACTGGGTTTCTAGCATTATTGGTTCTTGGGAGTCATCAGCAAACAGAACAGAAATCCTACATACTAATTCTGACATTCTAGCAGAGCAGACAGATAATGTACAACAGACAAAATACGTAAGCAATTATATATGTCAGAAGGTGATAGGTTCTACAGGAAAAAAGAAAAATGCAGAGTAAGATACGAGGTCCATGGTAGTCAGGGAGAGGGATGGGATACAGTTTTAACTAGGGTGATCAGGGTGTGCCTCATTAAGAAGCTGACATTTGAGCAAAAACTTTAAAGAGGTGACAGTATGAGCTATGTGGGTATCTCGGGGAAGAATATTCCAGGCAGGAAAAAAAAAAAAAAAAAAAAAAAACAGCCAGGGCAAAAGCCCTACCTGAGGCTGAAGATTCCTCGAGCATTAAAACCTGAAGCATAGTGAGTGAGCCAAATGGGAGAATATAAGAGAAAATAGAAAAAAGTTTTAAGGTAAGTCCCCTTTGTTTACAAAGGGGAAGCAGATCTTGGAGACCTTTTTTGGTAGGGCTAATTGCATTATTTGCAAGTCCCAGTGAATGATGAAAAAGCATAGCCCCTTTATTCAAAATGAGAAAAAGTGCTGTCAGAGTATTAGAATATAAAGCTTTTTTCCTTAAAGATATTTTAGTATTTATAATATAGGGATTACTTCTAATTCAAGGTATAATGGTATTATATTGCATAATGATAAACTTTCAAATGTCCAATAAATTGGAATTAAAATTTTTTATACATATGAAACTTTATTATTTAATGTTTACATATATTATCTATACAATAATTTATATATACTTTATTAACATGTCCTGATTGATCATATAATTTTCCTGGCTTGCTTTTACTACATATTCATTTATTAGATTATCAAAATTTATATTTTTCACATCATTTCCAATTGATATAATTGAAAGCTGTCAGCAAATGCAAGATCATAAATAGGTTGGGTTTTTTTTTTTCAAAAATTGTGTTTCTTGTGATGAGAACTTTTGGATCTATTAGCAACTTTTACTTAAATATAAAATATAGTATTGCTAATTATAGTTACTGCAGTGGGCAGAGGTGGTCAAAAGGTACAAACTTCCAGTTATAAAATAAGTAAGTCATGGGGATGTAATATACAAATAGTTTTTGATAGTCTTTACTTATGAGAAAGATCTTTCTGCTGTGATCCAACTGTTACTAGAGCTATTATGAGTATTTTATAGGCTACGACAACATTGAAATAAATTTCTTACAAATTACTTCAAAATACAAATTTTAGTACATCTAAGCTGATGAATCTTACAAAATAATTTCTCTAAAAAGATTGAACTCTTCATACAAATCAGTTTCATGTAAGTTTGGATGTAATTTTAAATGCAATTATACCCAATGCATTTTAATCTTTGCTCTGACATCTCCTGTCACTCATGGAGGTGGAACAAGAAACTGGAAGTGGCTTCATAATTTGTGCAGAACCCAAGACACCTATTTATGAGTTTTATCGCTGTATCTATGATTATCAGGAAAATTTTAATTTTAAAATTATCTCCTAAAATTTTCATTTTAAAATATCATTAACTGGTTCATCTGAAGCTTCGTATGCAGATAGTATCCTTTTCTGTTGCATGATCTTAAATTTAATTTCTGTTTCTAAGACTGAGGATATGTGCTTTACCTGCAATGTTTTCAAAATGGGAAATTCTGACCTCTTTGAGGAATTCTAACTCTTTGATATGCTTTATTGCCATGTTCCTATGTCCGCTTTTATTTTGTCACAGCTTACTGGTCAAGTCTGCACCCTGGGCGCTAGCTGTTCTGTTCCAGTGCCCAAGACTGAGAGTTAAATACCACACACTGTCAGGACCAGCTCTGGGGACACACAGGGCAGCCAGCCTCCCATGGCTGTTGTGGTGTTGCCGCCTTAAGAAGCCCCTGCTTTTTTTTTTTTTTTTTTAATGTTCACCATCTTTTGGGTCTTAAGCCCCCCATTGTCTTGCATGGCTGAGATGCCCTTCTGTTGATGTCACAATGGTCACACTCTGCATCTAGGACCATGCTCCAGCATGCCCATCCCCTCAGGAACGTGCAGCACCCTGGACTGCTCTGACGTGTGCAGCTGGCCAAATGCTACTGGGTGGATGCTGCCTACTGTGCCCAAGGCTGTGGGCATGCCAGCTGCTAGCTGGACCCCAAGCACACATGCAGCCTGCTGCTACAGGGAATCTCTGCTCTTCAAGAAAATGCTCCTCTGTCCCATTGGCCTTCATTTAAAAAATGCAAATTCAAACATAAACTTCCTAGGAATTTCAAGATGTCAATAGCAGAGCACAAAACCAGGCATGGAGCCCTTTTCAGTATAGGGCCCTGAGTGGCTGCAAAGCTAAGGCCCATGAAGCTGGAGCTGGTTCTAGGCCATCATAAAGAGCTGGGAGCCACTTTTTCTCTGGGAGCCACTGAAGGGTTCTGAGCATTAGAAATGACACATGCAGGACTAGAGAAGAAGATAGATTTTGCATTTCAAACCAGAAAACTGGACTCCAGCTGCTCAGATTCAAGTATTAAACATGATTTTTACAACCATCAGGTTGCTTTCGAACATTCAGTATACTCAAAAAGCAATTTTTTTTAAAACAAAATGTTGAACAATCTAAATATATACACTTTTAATTTTGTCAGTGATATCTCAACAAAAGTGGGAGTAAAAATAATTTCTACATCTGTATTGAGGCCAACATCAGGTATAAACAAAGTAGATCAAGTCTACTTATAAAATAGACCTTGATTTAATGAAATGCATTTGGTCAGAATGAACAAAGACCAAGAGAAGCAAGGTAACTGCAAGAGCATGAGGACATGCAGAAACAGGGATTTCCTCCAGGCCTCTCGTACATTTAGGACCTTTCTCTTGTTCACCGGTTATGAACTAGCAGAGGTTATGACAATTCCTAACAGTCACCGCTGTGTAGTCCACGATGACCCCTTCAGACTCTCATTCTCTATCCTCACTCTTGCAGCTCCTGCTCCAGTGGTCTGCTTTGTCCAGATCTGCCCAGTTCATATTCCACCAAGAGTGACACCCAACCAGTCCCAGCCCATTTCTATTTGGGTAACACTTTTAGCCCTAGATCTCCAAAGTCACGGGCAGCCTTTGCATTGCTGCCCTTGACTCGGATTCCTTGTTCTGGTCCCATCGGCCATGGCTGCCAGAGACCACATCACAGGGTCACAACTGCCCTACTGGAAACTATGGTGGGACAGTTTTCCCCTTATCATAATCTTTGAGAATGACAGGCCTGGCAATGACCAAATTCGACACTTGGTCAAAACATCTTCCAATACACAGCTTAACATCTCTCATTTCAGTGTATCTTCATGCCTGAAACACTATCAGTCCTGGCCTGACTTTGGTAAACAAGGATCTTTTCATATAACAAAAATTCCTCCAAGAAAGTTAAGACTTACTTTCAGGGGTGCCTGGGTGGCTCAGTGGTTTAAGCCTCTGCCTTCGGCTCAGGTCATGATCCCAGGGTCCTGGGATCGAGCCCCGCATCAGGCTCTCTGCTCCGCGGGGAGCCTGCTTCCCCCTCTCTTTCTCTGCCTGCCTCTCTATCTACTTGTGATGTCTCTCTGTCAAATAAATAAATAAAATCTTAAAAAAAAAAAGAAAGTTAAGACTTACTTTCAGTGCCTGATATATAACTAGCACTCAGAAAATGTTAGCTGAATGAGTGATAAATAATGGTTAATTTATCCAGTCTAGTTCTTTTCCTCAAAGAATAGCCACACTGAATGAAGACATTTTATGGACAAAGGGAAGAAACGTCATCTGGAGGACATGAACATTTGAGAGAGCATGGGAAAAGGGCACAGTGGTTACAGGACCACAGAGATCATGGATTCTAGAGCACAGGAAGAACAAATCCAGGAGGAGGGAACTGAAAGAGAAGTTGCGTTTCACTTCTCACATATGCCGATCCCCACCCTCCCCACACTCACCAAGACAAAGCCAACACCTCAGTTGTGCCTGTTTACAATGGCCAGCAGAGAAGAGCTAACGCTGCTGAATGCTCCTGAAAGTCAACCAGGATGAGGACTGAAAGCTGCCCACTGATTTGGTGACACCAACCTCACTGGTGAATTTAGAAGGGTAATCTCAGTGAAATGCAATGAAATACACAAACACCGCTGTGTGATAGAGCAATGTGGAGATCAAAGGACCATGAAAGAAAGACCTATTCTAGTCTCAGTTCCACAACCTAACTACTGTGTGACCCCGCAGAAGTCAATTAAAAGCTCAAAGCCCTAGTTTTCTCATCTAAAAGGGGAAAAGTAAGACCTGCCTACCCATGGGGTTGAGGTAAAAACTGTGAGAGATCATGAGTGTGCAAGTACTATAAGGTTGGCAAAGCTCCACACAAAATCAAATGTATTCTCGCTGTTATCAAATGACAATAAGTAAGTCTGTTCATGTTATTTAGCCAGAATTATGTTAAAAATCTAACCAAAAACACCTGGCTAGGCATAGGAATAGCCACATTCACTGAGAATGACAGAAATTCTGCTAAGAGATCTGCTCCAAGTAAAACAACTTTCAAAAGAAGACATTTAGATCACACACTAAGTAAATTTACTGCTGTATTTTCCCCAACAATTTAAACAACATATTTTAACTATGGTTGTGCTTTTTGCCAGTCAATTGTAAATTCAAATAACTATAGTAAAAACCTTGCCAATTGTAATCAATCACTTCACATTTGTGTAGGAAGGATTTTCCAGAAGGCTTTGCATTCCATTTGCTTTCTGTATTTATCATTCATTTATAAGATAAGAAGGTGAATAATAATAACTGGAAATATCTCTGGATCATCTGGGACTGCATCTTCATGTCCAGAAGTAAAGATTTCTGATAAAATTGCAGATTTCTGCCTCATGAAAAACCAAATCTAACAAGAATCAGAGGGCATGGGAGGCAAGTCCATAAAGAAAAGCATTCACAACTTGGTAAAACCCTGCACTGGAATGAAAAATCTTAGTCCAGAAAAATACTGGTGACGAGACAAAATGGGTGCTACTTAACACTTCCTGAGCCCACATTGTGTAATGGGGCATGTTTTTTGTGTCCAGTTTATCTGATCCTCACAAAGTAGCTATAGTGGCGCCATTTTCCCCAACTACAGATAAAAAACTGAGACATGGAATGAGTAACTTGCTCAATGCCACAGAGCTATCAAGTATTAAAGGTGGGAACTGAACCATACTTTTATGGCTCCAAAGTCCACGGTCTTAACGTGTTACATAGTCTCCCTCATTTATTTCTTTAGAGAAAGTGTTCAAATTCCTGAAAACTAGTGATAACTGATTAAGAACCTTAGCCAAATAGTTTCTGATTTCTCTGTTACTTTTTAATTGTCCTATAAACATGAACAACAGAGTGTTAAACTAAGACAGGTGCTCTTCCGCACAGGGGGCCCTGCACGTGGGGCTCACACCCAGGAAGCCTTCCCCAGCAGTAGGGTGAGATGTTTCCACTCATTTTAGAAAGAAGTGGCATGACAATTATAAACACACACCAAAATTTCGGAAGTGTAAAGTTGCTCAGAGTACATCTCAGATCTCTGGAAAAGACACCCCTCTAGACAAACATCAGGAGTGCACTCTCCCAAGCTGTCTGCCTAGATCACACAATCTCCAGCTTCAGTTTCTGGGTTAGTGTATCAGAAGCATGTACAGGCCTTGTTAGAAGAGACTGCTCTGATTGAGCAGGTCTGGGTGAGGCTAGAGAATCTGCATGCCTCACAAGTTCTGAGATGACCACTTTGAAAACCACCAGACGAGACTAAAAAAAAAAAAAAAAAAAAAAAAAAAGCAGCTATCTGTCATGTTTAGATTCACCAGGAAGGCTTCTGTCCACAAAAATACCTCAGGAAGGAAGCAAAAGTAAAAACTCCTTTTATAGCAAAGAGAGCCCATCACCATGCATTCAGCAAGAGAGGGAAAGCTACGGCCCTGAAAGAATGATCCTCCACGTACTGAGACTCTCCCTCAACAGCAATTCATTGAATATCCAGTATATACCCGACGCTGTCCTAAGAGCCAAGGTTACAGCAGTGAGCGCAGATGAAGAGTCCGTGCTTTCACGAAGCTTCCATTTGAGTGGGCAGGGGCAGGCAATAAACAAACTTGACAAGTAAACACTGTGTACAGTATGTTAGTGGGTGACACATGCTAGAAAGAAAAATCGAGCACAGTAAGGATAAGTGCAGGGTGGGGGCTGTTTTCTTACGTGGGGTGGTGAGGGAAAGTCTTGCTGAGAAGATATGGGAGCAGAGATCTGCTGGATAAGGAGGTATAAGCCAGGAGCAAGAGAGAGTTCCAGGAAGAAGGGATTGCAAGTGCAAAGGCCCTGAGCTGGGAACACACTTGCTGTGTTTGAGGACCAGCACATATAAAAAAGAATGTTCTTATTCACTTATGGGCAAGGAAACTGTTTTACTTTCTCAAGGATGAATGGGCAAAATGATACTGAGTATGTGAAGTTCAGAAAACTGGGAAGAAAACATGCAGATAATTTCTCTTCATTCCAGTATTACAATGTTTTAAGAACACAATCTTGAGGCACCTGGGTGGCTCAGTGGGTTAAGGCCTCTGCCTTCAGCTCGGGTCATGATCTCAGGGTCCTGAGATCGAGCCCCGAATCGGGCTCTCTGCTCAGCGGGGAGCCTGCTTCCTCCTCTCTCTCTGCCTGCCTCTCTGCCTACTTGTGATCTCTGTCTGTCAAATGAATAAATAAAATCTTTAAAAAAAAAAAACAACACAGTCTTAACATAAGACGTAGTTACTGATCACATCAGGTTTCGTTTTCCTTTTGGATTTTGTTTTGATCTGCTTTCCTATCAGGACCATTGCTGAGGAGAGAAGCCCAGACGTTCTCCGGCGACAATCAGCAGAAATGCGGGTGTCCTGTCGCAGAAATTAGAGGGGCTCTCATCCCTATCAACTCAAGACTTGGCTGTTCCCATTCACACAAATGGCTCCTCACTGCAAGAGTCTGCTGCCCTCTTCCCGCATACTCACCAGGCCTAGGAGGCTTGTTTAGTCCACGTACAGGTGAGGCTAGAAGTGCCACCTGTTAACACCCCGGAAGCAGCCCCTGGACAAAGATAGACAGGTGTGGTGGAATACAGAGGAGGTTCTTTGCCTCTTGGGTGGAACACCTCTGAGGCATGCCCTTCACAGTCCCCCTGAGAACTCCAGTGGGATTGAGTCCCAACTCCCAAAGTAGTAACAAACTCTCTTAACATAACTCCTGGTGGCTTCGTTCCTTTCACTGTCTCACTTCCCCACTCCCTGGTGGTGCTTTCTGGGCTCACCCCCCAAACACACTACCTTCACAATCCTGGCCTCAGGATCTGTTTTAGTAGGGGGCATGCCAGCCTAAGACAAGTATCTTCTGGCTAAGGAGTCACATCACTGTGAGAGAAAGCACCCTTGATCCACCGGTCGATCTCCTTTATTGTCTTCTTAGTTTAAGCCACGCTACTTATTTTACCAGTGACCCAGCGATTTTCATCACATATCTCTGCTCTGCCAGAGAACTCCTAGTTCCCACAGTCAAACTGCTTCATACAACTCTCAGACCATTTCTAGAGGTATTTTATCATGTGCATCACAAATAGCTTTTTTTAAAATTTATTTTTATTTCTTTTCAGCGTAACAGTATTCATTGTTTTTGCACCATACCCAGTGCTCCATGCAATATGTGCCCTCCCTAAAACCCACCACCAGGCTCCCCCAACCTCCCACCCCCTGCCCCTTCAAAACCCTCAGGTTGTTTTTCAGAGTCCATAGTCTCTCATGGTTCATCTCCCCCCCCAATTTCCCTCAACTCCCTTCTCCTCTCCATCTCCCCATGTCCTCCGTGTTATTTCTTATGCTCCACAAATAAGTGAAACCATATGATAATTGACTCTCTCTGCTTGACTTATTTCACTCAGCATAATCTCTTCCAGTCCCGTCCATGTTGCTACAAAAGTTGGGTATTCATCCTTTCTGATGGAGGCATAATACTCC
>PISX010032396.1:0-16268 GCA_004024625.1 Mellivora capensis
ATGCGGGGCTCGATCCCAGGACCCTGAGATCATGACCTGAGCTGAAGGCAGAGGCTTTAACCCACTGAGCCACCCAGGCGCCCCAAAACTAACTTGCTTTTATGAAAAAGGCTAGAGACAATCAGACAGTTGTAGACCAGACCTGATCTAGGACAGAGGCTTCCAATCCCACAAGATAGTCCCCTCCCATGCCTCACCCCAACCCGGAGGCATCTGCAAACCAGCAGAGGCCTATCTGGTTTCATCACAGTAGTGGGGGCGCGGGTTCCTGGCATCTGGTACCTAGAGATCAGAGATGTGTAGTGTTCTGCCGTGTAGATGTGTAGTGTTCCGCCGTGTGCAGGAGAGCCCCACAGTAATGAACCGTCCTGCCCAAAATGCCCATAGTGCATCCCATACACTCTACAGATGAGGAGGCTAGGATTCAGAGAACTGAGATGTATACGTAGGTTTTGAAGCTTCCCTAGTCTTGATATTGTATTAAGATCTGTGTGTATGTCTGAGGTCACTGTGGTAATTAATGTTGGTTGGCAAATCCGGCCCCCTCACCCTAGTCACCTCTCAATGAAAGCCTCCTGGGGCAACTTTTTCAAAAAGGCAAGTGCAGCTGCAGGCCGCAGCCTCTTTTGCTCTGTTCCTAGTCTTCTGCTTGGAACTTGGTCCAGCCGCCATCTTGTACCCATGGGCACGAAGGCCACATATGGGTGATGGTGGGACACAAAGATAGACGGGTCAGATGTTCTGGGTGGCTTCCTAACAAATGCCCCAACCCTGGACGGCCCACCTCTGGACTTATCAGGTGAGAAAAACAAACTATACTATTTATTTAGCTTACTGATAACTGAATGTTCTGTTAACTGCCGCTGAATGTATTTCTGCCTGATAGAGTCATAGGGCCAGTTAGCAACAGCTGAGGCTAAACCCTCATTTTCTCTCTCACAATCTAATAGCTTTTCCTTGACCGCAGTGGTTCAGTGTATGTTGAAATTTTTGGTCCATTTTGTCTCTACTGATGTTTACTGTGCTATCAATACATCCCTCCAGCTATAACAGGCTACAGTATTTGGCTAATTAAAACTATTTAGGGGGTGCCCGGGTGTTAAGCCTCTGCCTTCGGCTCAGGTCATGATCCCAGGGTCCTGGAATCGAGTCCCACGTTGGGCTCCCTGCACAGCAGGAAGCCTGCTTCTCCCTCTCCCGCTCCCCCTGCTTATGTTCCTTCTCTCACTGTCTCTCTCTCTCTCTCTCTGTCAAATAAATAAATAAAATCTTAAAAAGAAAAACCTTAAAAGAAAACCCCAAAAAAGCTATTTAGACACAGCATGACATACAGAGATATCATACTCACTAAGTCATAAACCTGAAATTAATGGAACACTGTGTCAACTATGTTCAAATTTTTAAAAATTTTTAAATGAGACTATTTAGGAGATTATTAACAATTAATTTTTTAAAAAGGGATTTTATTTATGTACTTGAGAGAGAGAGAGCACGAGTGGGCCAGGGGGCGGTGCAGCAGAGGGAGAAGGAGACTCCCTGCTGAGCAGGGAGCCCGACACAGGACTCAGTCCCAAGACCCTGAGATCATGACCTGAGCCGAAATCAAGAGTTGGACGCTTAGCCGACTGAGCCACCCAGGGGCCCCTAAAAATTAACTTTCGACACGGTTTTCGTCTGCTGCTTTCTACGTTGGTTTGTTAAATCAACATGACAAAGTTCTAAGGATAGCTACTTAGCAGTCTAATTGCAATCTGGAAGGTCCAGGCCTGTGTTCACCTTTTAGGACTTTTTTTGTTTTAAGGTTTATACACCCAGTGTGTATAATCTCTACACCCAATGGGGGCTTGAACCCACAACCCCGAAACAAGAGGTGACTGTTCCATCAACTGAACCAGCCAGGCACCTCTCACCTTTTAGTGCTTCTTATGAACAGTTTTTTTTTTTTTAATTAAAAAAAAATTTTTTAAATTTATTTACTTGTCATGGGGCACCTGGGTGGCTCAGTGGGTTAAGCCGCTGCCTTCAGCTCAGGTCATGATCCCAGGTCCTGGGATCAAGCCCCACATTGGGCTTTCTGCTCAGCAGGGAGCCTGCTTTCCTTCCTCTCTCTGCCTGCCTCTCTGCCTACTTGTGATCTGTGTCTGTCAAATAAATAAATAAAATCTTTAAAAAAATAAATTTATTTACTTGTCAGAGAGAGAGAGAGCAAGAGAGTGAGCACAGGCAGGCAGAGTGGCAGGCAGAGGCAGAGGGAGAAGCAGGCTCCCTGCCGAGCAAGGAGCCCGATGTGGGACTCGATCCCAGGACGCTGGGATCATGACCTGAGCCGAAGGTAGCTGCTTAACCAACTGAGCCACCCAGGCATCCCGAGTTGTTTTTTTTTTTTTTAACTTTTTTTTTTTTTTTACTATGTTCAGTTTGCCAGCATATAGTAACATCATTAGTTTCTGATGTAGTATTCAGCGACTCGTTAGTTGTGTGTAACGCCCAGTGCTCATCACAACACATGCCCTCCTTAGCGCCCATCACCTTGCTGCCCCCTCCCTCCACCCCCCTTCCCTCTGTAACCCTCGGTTTGTTTCCTGGGACTTCTTATGAATAGTTTTTGTTTGCTTGTTTCTGAGCTCCTGTGTTCTTCGTCCTGGCCGGCCCGCCCCTCTGGCTCCTCACCTCTCAGGTTCAAGACTGGCTGTTGACCCGAGGGCCTGCAGGTCAGGTCTCAGGCCGTCCCTTTGTGCAGGTTCTCAAGGCAGTCCTGTGACGGTTCTGAGCATTCCCGAGTGAAAAGTCCCTTCCCCTACTTGCTTTGTCGCTGCCTATGAATTAGTGATAGAAGGACGTCAGCGAGTGTGTTTTCTGGATTGATCAAGACCAAACAGGCTGAAGCAGTGAATTCTCCCCAGTTGAGTCACCCTGTCCTCAAATAAGGAGCCAATGAACCAAGGAGCCCTGGAAACCACCTGTGTCCACCTCCCTGGGCCACCTCTCCTCCGCAGCTCAAAAACCGTGCATGGCTTAAGGTGGTTTTCTGTTGATCACAGGTTGAAGCCAAGTCATTCTCAAACTGTTCTCATGTTGGAATCAAAGTAATTTAAATCTTATCTTCCCTAATCTGAGTTGACATCTGTGTGACAGGTTTCTTCCTCCCTGGTGTATTAATGAAGCGTCTGAGGGTACAGAGAAAAAACCTTAGACTCTGGTAGCCTTCGCTTTGTTAATGTAGAGAGGCCTTTTTTCTTTTTTTTTTAAAGATTTTATTTTTAAGGAATCTCTGCATTGGGCTATGGTGAGTGCTGTGAAGTGTGTAAACCTGGCAATTCACAGACCTGTACCCCTGGGGCTAATAATACATTATATGTTAATAAAAAAATTAAAAATTAAAAAAAAAAAAGAAATCTCTACGTTGGGGCTCCTGGGTGGCTCAGTAGGTTAAGCCTCTGCCTTCACTCAGGTCATGATCTTGGGGTCCTGGGATCCAGTCCAGCATCAGGCTCCCAGCTCCACAGGGAGTCTGCTTTTCCCTCTGACCTCTACCTCTCATGCTCTCTCTCACTCTCTCGAATAAATAAATAAAAATCTTTAAAAAAATTTTAAAAAGAGATTTTATTTATTTGACAGAGGGAGACACAGTGGGAGAGGGAACATAAGCAAGGGGAGTGGAAGAGGGAGAAGCAGGCTTTCCACTGAACAGGGAGCCTGATGTGGGGCTCCATCTCAGGACCCTGGGATCATGACCTGAGCCGAAAGCAGAGGCTTTAACCCACTGAGCCACCCAGGCGCCGCAACACATAACATTTTTGACCAATATATAGATGACGCATATATGAATTCAAAGTGCAATGGGGAACCCGTGTGTTTTGCCTGCATTTCTACTTCAAGAAAGAACAAAATGTAAGAACTGAATTATACGTATAATGAACTTACTAGGCAGTTTGCATGTGGCAGTATCAGATTCCCACCATTTTGGCAAGAAAGGAAAAACACTAATAAATACTTTAATGGGAGAGAACACATTTTATTCTCTGTAAAATAATAACCTCTATCCGGTTCAAACATTACAACATCAAAACACATTTTTTGTAGTAAATACAGAAAATATAGTTAGGCAGAAGAAAAAATAACCCAGAAGGTTATTTTGGTTATTATTGATATTGACTTTTTAGGAATTCATAACGCTGTTCCTTTCAGTATTTAAGGACTTCAATAATATTAGCTGGTGCATGAGTTAATTATAAGCCAAATTAGCAGACTCTGTTCAACAGAATCTTGGGATGACCATTGAGTTTCTGGCAATTAGAGATCAATAGGTTTTATTTCTGGCTTTGTTTTTTTTTTTTTAATATTTTATTTATTTATTTGACGGAGATCACAAGCAGGCAGAGAGGCAGGCAGAGAGAGAGAGGAGGAAGCAGGCTCCCTGCCGAGCAGAGAGCCCGATGTGGGGCTCGATCCCAGGACCCTGGGATCACGACCCGAGCAGAAGGCAGAGGCCTTAACCCACTGAGCCACCCAGGCACCCTCTGGCTTTGTTTGAAAGAAAACCTTATGAGGGATTCATTCTGTGTGTGTCTGGGTTTGGATATTCCCCTCCCAAATGACGTGTTTGTTTCATCGCTGGTTAAGCCAATGTACGGCACAAGTACGCCTAAATGTCCTTTGAATTGGAAGGGACTTGATTTGACAAAGTGTCAACGATCACCCTCCTAGGGTGATCATTAGAATTGGATAGTGCAGAAGTCTGATAAAGAGAATCTGGCTTCTACTAACTCTGAAAGAGGTGTTAGGGCCAACTGGTCAAATGCCAATGGTGAACTCCTTATCTGCACTAGCGGAGGCCTGGGATTGCACACACATGGCCCTGGAGCAGAATATCCAAATGGCTTCTGTGTCCTTTTGAAATGCACCACCATCTAAGAATAACAGACTCTTTGATTAAAAAGTCCAACTCCCTTATTTTTACAAATCTCCGTGCCCCTAATCAGACACAGGTGCTCCCCTCCCAGCTTTCCTGTCCTACCTTGTCCAACCTCCATTATTGTCCTGATCATGCAGCAAATAAGGAGTCATTGACATTAACACATCAACAATAGAGTGAGACCACAGCCGGCTGGACCGTATCTCACTCATCTTTGTTGTCTTGAGCACTCAGCACAGTGCCTGGAACTTACTAGCTTCTCAACAAATAAATATTTGTTGAGTGAATGAATGACGTAACCAAGGCCCAGGGACAGGAAGTGACCTGCCTAAGATAACAAATCTAGTTAGTCATGTTCTGAGAGGCAGGTTCTGATAACACTTTAATCACATTGCATTACTTGAAAGCACATAGAGGCCAGAATTGGGCTGGGTCTTGGAATAAAACTCTGGTGACTGGTTATTCAGAGAACTGGAAATTCATCTGATAGTCCACAGCATTAAGAGTTGACTCAGAGGTCCATCTCAAGAGGTGTTTTTGGTACCTTAGAGTTTTTCTTTTCTTGCTAATACTCTCAGTTAGAATGATGGGTACATGTTTGTGGTGAGGAGGAAGCCACCTTGGTTGTCTTTCCCATGATTGGGAAAGGCTAGAGCGGGAGAAGTCCCCAGTCTGTGGAAGGGCGGGGAGACCTCTTCCCACCCCGGGGGTCCACAAACCCTTGTTTATATTCACAGTCAGTCTTTGTTAGAAATATGTAATCATTTTTTGCAGAGGTTGGGGAAGACTGGTGGCAACCCTGAGTGTATGTGTGTGTGTGTGGGGGGGGGGTAAACACTTAGTTTGGCATCAAGATCAAGGTTGTTATTATTTTTTTAAAGATTTTATTTATTTACTTGACAGAGATTACAAGTAGGCAGAGACAGAGAGAGGAGGAAGCTGAGCAAAGCAACTGAGCAGAGAGCCCGATTCGGGGCTTGATCCCAGGACCCTGGGATCATGACCTGAGCTGAAGACAGAGGCTTTAATCCACTGAGCCACCCAGGTGCCCAAGATCAAGGGAAGATCAAGGGTGTTTTGTTGTTGTTGTTGTTGTTCTTTTTAAGGCATAGAGGTTTGGAGTATCAGATGAGATATCAGACGACAATACTTGTCCTTTGAGGAGGTCAGAGTGACCCAGAAAATGTAATCTGGCCAGTAGCTGGGTAGCAGTCACCATTAAACTTGGCTGAGTCCAACCTGAAGGCATGCTTGGAGAGCTCTGCTACAGGGAGCCTTCGAGATACTGACTCTGGCTCTTCTGAGTGATGGCTGGAGTGCGTGTGTGTGCCTGTGTGTACATGTGAGAGAGAGAGATGAAAGGAGAAGAAGGAAGTGTAGAGAAGTTGTAGCGCAGCAGACCCCATAGAGGTCCTTTTCATCCACTATTCCTAGGTGACAAGGTAGGCATAAGAGTCACCTGCCTTGCCTGTATGGCGCTGGGGAAAGGTGTGTAAGGTTTGGGCTAGACTCAGGTGGGAGTGTATTGGTGTGGACAAGGGAGAGACCTGTGTCAGTCTCAGACAGGAGCTGCTGCCTTAGTTGGTCATTATGAGCCTGCTGCCTTGGCGAGGTGGGCAGGTGAGGACAACACCTGGCTGGACCTCACAGATCAGGTTGACCAAGTTGTGTTCCCACATCCTTTGCAGGCCTTTATGCCTGTGAAAAACAAGTGGGAAGAATTAGGCTGCAGCTCTCCCCTTCTAACTACCTCTCTTTAGAAATGTCATCATTTCTTGCCATCAAGAATTGTTAGCATTGGCTTGGGGTCTGAAGGATGGGCTTTACGAATCAAGAAGTCTGTGAATTGTTTTCAAGTCCATATGTCTACTTTTCTGGGGGAGATTCATAGCAGATTCTCAGAGAGCTCCATGAATCAGCAAAGGTTAAGAACCATTGGTGTAGGGGCGCCTGGCTGGCTCAGTCATTAAGTGTCTGCCTTAGGCTCAGGTCATGATTGCAGGGTCCTGGGATGGAGCACCACACTGGGCTCCTTGCTCAGCAGGAAGCCTGCTTCTCCCTCTCCCACTCCCCCTGCTTGTGTTCCCTCTCTTGCTGTGTGTGTCTCTCTCTGTCAAATAAATAAATAAATAAAATCTTAAAAAAAAAAAACAACTCTTAAAAAAAAGTCCCTAGTACCCCCTCTCCTTTCTCCTTGCAAATTTGTGTTAGTCTAGGAATTCATACATCTAAATAGGTGAGAATTTTGTTTAAAATAAAAGTGGGTGGAGGTTCCTGTGTGGCTCAGTTGGTTGAACAGGCTGCCTTTGGCTCAGGTTGTGATCTCAGGGTCCTGGGATCAAGCACCCAGTTGAGCCCCAAGTTGAGCCCCTACATTGGGCTCCCTGCTCCTCAGGGAGTCTGCTTGTCCCTCTCCCTCGGCCCCTCCCACCCCTTGTGCTCTCACTCACTCTCTCAAGTAAATTAACGAAAATCTTTAAAAATTAAAAAAAAATAAGAGTGAGTAGACTATGAGTCAAGACTTGACAGGCTCACCTATGGGTAAAGTACCTAATATATTTTTTTAAGATTTTATTTGTTTATTTGACAGAGAGAGAGATCACAAGCAGGCAGAGAGGCAGGCAGAGAGAGAGGGGGAAGCAGGTTCCCTGCTGAGCAGAGAGTCCAATATGGGGCTCAATCCCAGGACCCTGAGATCATGACCTGAGCTGAAGGCAGAGGCTTAACCCACTGAGCCACCCAGGTGCCCCTAAAGTACCTAATCTTGAGCATGTGAACTTGGCTATCCAGAGTGCCCTCTTAATAGTTTTCTTTCTACTTTATATTTACATTCTTTTGAGGAATGTTTCTGAATTCCCTCCTTCTATCAGACTCTAGAGATATGGCGATGAACAGGTCAGTCCTTGCCCTCAAGGAGAAAAAAAACCAAAAAACATAAAATAATAAAGCGTGGTGACATTTATGGCAAAGAACGTAGAGGGTGCTGGTGGAATGTCTATGGAAAATCCAGAAATCTTCACTGGAAGTGACCTTCAGGCGACCTGGAGAATGAGTAAAGAACTAGCCAGATGAAGGAAGTGGAGTGAGGAGGAGACACCCCAGAGGAGGAGACATGTGGAGAAGGCTGGGAAGCCAGAGTGTGAATGGTTGAAGGACCTGGGGGAAACCAGACGTGGCTGGAGGGGAGGGAGCCAGGGAGAGGTGTGGCACAGAGTTGGAAAGGGACCAGTTCTTCCGGAGGGAGCATCTTCCAGGTGGGGGAACATACATCCTGGCAGGTGTCTGAGGAACTACTCTAGGCTCAAGATCAGTTGAAACATTGGAGCCCCCAAATTCCCAGGGATCTTAAGTTTTATTTGCCTCAGTGCTTTGAGAAAACAAAGAAATGTATTCATTAAAAAATTTTGGGGGGCGCCTGGGTAGCTCAGTCTTAAGCTTCTGCCTTAGGCTCAGGTCGTGATCCCAGGGTCCTGGGATCGAGCCCCGAATCGGGCTCCTTGCTCAACAGGAAGCCTGCTTCTCCCTCTCCCACTCCCCTGCTTATATTCCCTCTCTCACTGTGTCACTCTGTCAAATAAATAAATAAAATCTTTTTTAAAAATTTCTTTTTAAGATTTTATTTATTTATTTATTTGAGAGAGACAGAGAGCGATCGAGAGCATAAGTGCAGGGAGAGGACAGAGAGAGAGGGAGAAGCAGGCTCCCCGCTGAGCAGGGAGCCCAATGCAGGGCTCGATCCTAGGACCCTGGGATCATGATCTGATGCAAAGGCAGCTGCTTCACTAACTGAGCCACCCAGGTGCCCCTTAACAAAAATTTTTTGGGAGTACATATTTTAAAATCTAGTATTTATTGGAACTTAATTCATGCCAGAATGCCTGAACGTTCTATAGAACACATGGGGTTGTATTTGCGAGTATTAGAAAAGGAAATTACGGGTGCCTGGGTGGCTCAGTGGATTAAGCCTCTGCCTTCGGCTCAGGTCATGATCCCAGGGTCGTGGGATGGAGCCCCACATCGGGCTCTCTGCTCAGCAGGGAGCCTGCTTCCCTCTCTCTCTCTCTGCCTGCCTCTCTGCCTACTTGTGATCTCTGTCAAATAAATAAATAAAATCTTTTTAAAAATTTAAAAAATTTAAAAAAATTTTAAAAAAGAAAAGGAAATTACATGACAAAAATACAATTATAAGACTAACAAAATAACGTGAAATTATGCGTGGGGTGGACTGGAGACAGAAAGGGGATTGTTGTGGTTGAGTGTGGCAGGAGGCCCCGGGTGTGCCTGGTCAGGAATGATCTGTGAGGGCTTTGGGGGAGGGAAGAAAGTGGGGCAGTCTGCTGGGCAGAGCTGGTCTGGGGCAGCTCAGAGCAGGGCAGGGCAGGCCGTGGCGCCGGAGAACGAAATGATGAGAAGCATGGGCGTGGGCAGCAGTATCTAAGAATTCACCTTTAGGAAGGAGCAACAGGACATAGGCTAGAGTTCTGATATCAGATTCTGCCAAACACCAGTTTGCAGGAAGAGTTAAGGGAACAGGAGGGCATAGAAAGCAGGGGTGCTGTGTTATTTTAGGTGAAAATTCCAGAAAGAGCAGGCTGGTGGCTATAGCTTCCCAGCTGGTCTTCAAGGATTCCCCTTTGCTCGGAGAATAAAGTCCAAGCTCCACATGGCATAAAAGACCCTGCATGGCCTGTCTGGTCTAGGAATATCAACCAGACCTTGTCTCCTGCTGCACCCCCAAATGTACCTCTGGGCCTTTGCAGTTTCCGGAAACCTCTGTCTTGTTTCTAGGCCTCCCAGTCCCCTCAGGTCCTTTTTTCCCTTTGCCCACCATGTTTTTCCCTCTGGATGTCAACACATTAACCGCTCCCCCTGCACACGAGGCCCCGTTAGCGTCTCTCTGAGAAACCTTCCATCATACCTGGGTTGGGCCCTAACTCCTTTTCTCTGCCTTTGGCCTTTCCTCAGCCCCAGGTGGGCTCTGGTGGCCTCATTTGCCTGGTGTGAGCTTCCCCTTCCCAGCTGACAGGAAGGGGGTCGCTGAGCCCCAGAGGAGAAGTAAACTCCATCTCTCGCTTCCCTGAGCAGAGCCCCCTGCGAGGGGGCACATGAGAGCCCCCCCATCTTCCTGTACGTCTCTGCTTGGAAAGCTTCCCTCAGAATTCAAGACCCTGTCAACTGATCGTTCCCCTGTGTGACTCCCACACAGGCCTCGCATAGCCTTTCATTCTTGCTAACACTCAGTAAATATTTACTGAGCACACACTGCGGCCATCCTGCTGGTGTGTGCCTACCACCTTAACTGTCACTTTGCCGCGTGGGTGAGAACTTCTTGACATTCGGGACCTTAGCTTATGCACCTAGGAATCCCCAGTTCCTGCAAAGGGTTCAGGCACACAGTAGGCCTTAATAGGTTTGTTTTAAAAATGAATTCCTGGGGGAGCCTAGATGGCTCTATCGGTTGAGTGTGTCCGACTGTTGATGGCAACTCAGGTCTTGGTCTCAGGGTCATGGGTTCAAGCCCCGCATTGGGCTTCACGCTGGGTGTGGAGCCTTGTTAAAAAGAAATATAGTTAAAAAAGAAATAAAAAAGAGCCTTGTTAAAAAAGAGCCTGGGTGGCTCAGTGGGTTAAAGCCTCTGCCTTTGGCTCAGGTCATGATCCCAGGGTCCTGGGATTGAGCCCCACATCGGGCTCTCTGCTCGGCGAGGAGCGTGCTTCCTCCTCTCTCTCTCTGCCTGCCTCTCTGCCTACTTGTGATCTCTGTCTGTCAAATAAATAAATAAAATCTTAAAAAAAAAGAAATATAAATACAAATAAAAAATGAATATGCTTTATTATAAGCAAAATTGGTTTCCAAGAAATTCCTAAATCCTAAGGCCGGAAAACACATTGAAGGTTGCCTCATCTGTGTCCTAGGACTCGACTGTTCCGGGCTAGTCATCACACAGAACTTGCTTGACCTAGTTCAGTGAAGGGGGGACTCGCAGTCCCTGTGGTCCCTCCTGCCACCTGAAGACAGCAGCGAGCGTGTGGATGTTCTTCCTCCTGCAGAGCTGCAACCTGCCCCCTCCTAGTTTCCTCCACCGGCCCCGTTCTGCTCCCTGGAGGGTCACGGTAGAGGCCCTTCCCTCCTGCAGCCCACACCCCACCATATATGTGACAGTTACTGCGTCTCTTCCTAAGTTTCCTCTTTTTTTTTTTTTAAGATTTTACTTATTTATTTGTCAGAGAGATAGAGAGAGCGCACAAGCAGGGGGAGCAGCAGGCAGAGGAAGAAGCAGGCTTCCCACTGCATAGGGAGCCTGACTCAGGACTCGATCCCAGGACCCTGGGATCATGACCTGAGCCAAAGGCAGATGCTTAACTGACTGAGCCACCCAGGTGCCCCTAAGTTTTCTTTTTCCAGGGGAGGTAAAACCATTGTCCAGCCTGTGTGACCCTGAGCTTCAGTGTCCTTGTTTGTAAACATCCAGATAAGACGGTGCCTATCTATGTACTTACTGTCAAAATTAAATGAGCTCATATACGTAAAGTGCTTAGAACAGTAGTTGGTATATATTAAATGCTCAGTAATGATTTCAATATTATTTCATGTACATTTTACTCATAGCACTTAAAATTTTGCAACATATATCTTGAGACATTTAATTAAGAAAACAGAATAACGGGGGCTCCTCAGTAGAGTATAAGACTCTTGATCTCAGGGTCATGAGTTCAAGCCCCATGTTGGGTGGGCAGCTTACGTAGTTTAAAACCAAAAGCAGAATAATATATGATCACGTGCAAAAGTTATATCAATATATTATACCTATTTCATTTAAGTTAATTGTAGTATATATTATATTCCCTACGCCCAATAAAATTGGAAAACCCCGTAGGTGGGGTTCATTATGAAGCTTGATGGGCAACTTGGTCTTTTTTTTTTTTTTTTAAGATTTTATTTGACAGAGAGAGACACAGCAAGAGAGGGAACACAGCAGGGGGAGTGGGAGAGGAAGAAGCAGGCTTCCTGATGAGCAGGAAACCCGATGCGGGGCTCGATCCCAGGACCCTGGGATCCTGGCTCATGACCTGAGCCAAAGGCAGATACTTAACTGACTGAGCCACCCAGGTGCCCCTTGGTCTCTATTTTTAATGAATGTTTGCTTAATTAATGAGCAAAATGAACAACTGTTTATCAGACCTTAATTGAGCCCTGATCATTCATATATACTGCTTCAAGATTTTCTCATCGTTCTCGGGGGTGTTTCTTCATTTACGGTAACCAACTATCCCGGGTTTCTCAGGACTGGGAATGTGGGGATTTTCGTTAAAACCAGATCTGAAGGGTTCTTAAGACTCAGAGCTTTCAGTCACCCTCTTCATGATTCATAATGGATTTGAGGGCTGGCGGGATGAACTGCCTACCTCTGGAGTCCATGGCCAAGGTCACTACTATCGCAATGCCAGAGATACAAGGAGGGCATTTCCCGCTGGGTCTCACAGGGGTGAGATTGACCGAGCCTGCAGCTTTGCAAGAAATTCGATTTTACCAATTCACACGGCAGCGATCAGGCCCTAGGGCATTTCATTAAAACTTATAAATGATGGATTAGAAAATCAGACTGTCAATTTAAAATGTTCCCGTTACTTTCTTAGAGCAACCCCTTATCTGTTTAAGAT
This sequence comes from Mellivora capensis, assembly GCA_004024625.1. Lineage (NCBI taxonomy): Eukaryota > Metazoa > Chordata > Mammalia > Carnivora > Mustelidae > Mellivora > Mellivora capensis. The sequence goes on from PISX010032396.1 coordinate 12,577, forward strand.
ACCTAAGAAGGATGGAAGGTGAGCAGGTGGTGGAGATGGGCCTTCCTGGAAGGTGTCCTGATGTTGGATTTGACTCTCCACTGCAGAGAGCCCCTTTCTAAGGAGGTGGAGCACACGGGTGACCGGTGGAGACCATGGGTGAGTCTAAGTGGACTGACTCACCACCCCTGCCTGGCATCTGCACTGAGCGTGAGCTCCCAACCCACCCTTGGGGTGGTCCTCTCTTCTCCTTGTGCCGATATGCTTGCCAAAGTGACATTCATGAGTTCCAAATCGCTTACACCACTCCCTATTACAAAGCACTTCCTAATACCAGAGCTCTGTCCCTGGGCCACATCACGAGGGGGTCCTGGGAATATGACTCTGAAGTGGCTGATTTTCTTATTTGTTTAGTCAGAGAGGTTCCTGTTCTGGGCGTGAGCTGTCTTTCTCTGCAGCCGCCCTTACCTCTCATCGGGACAGTTACTTTGGTGGCCTGCAGTCTCTGGAACCACGGATTTTTCACCACCAGCACCACCTGCTGCCCTGGTTCCCAGAGGACCTGCTCCCTGTCCACCTGGCCTCCTCGCTGCCCTCTAGTTGACACGCTTAGGGGTTTGCCGCCAGCCTGGGGTGATGGGTGATCTGGAAATAGACTTGGAGGAGGGGCCTGGCCTTGAAGCTGGTACTGAGGTGTGTGTCTGTGTTTCTAGCGCCTGGCCCTCAGCAGTGGGGAAAAGAGAGGCGTCTTTGCAGACCCAGCTCTCCTTTCCGGAGAGGCCCACCTGCCCAGGGTACTCCCCGTTTGGATTGGTGGCTGGGGTCCTAGCCACACACAACTTTTCCTCTGGACTGCCTGGTGCTTACTCCCCCTAGGGCTCCTCACCCTAGAACTAGGTCTGGCAAAGAAGGCCCTGGGCTTGTGGCCACATCTGCCAGTGCTCATGACCCCCACTCAGCACCAGTTGCTCACGCGGCTACCCCAGGTGATGAAAGGCTGGTCATCAGGGGCAGAGGCAGTCAAGGGAGAAGAGCCAGGCAAGGTGCCCAGTGGTGTAGGGACCAGAGGTGGAGCCCTGAAGGCACCAGGTGCACGCTGGTTTCCCCTGAAGTCATCTTCTGTACTGAGACGACAGGCGGCTGCTTGACACCGGCCAGGCTGGCTCTCCTGAGTCAGCCTCCTGCGGGCCCTGGCAACTGAAGGTGACAAGTTCATGCTTTGACTGTGGTGGTGACAGGCTAATGACCTCCCTGCCACCCCTCAGGAAGCCCAGGGCCCAGCCTCTGACTGCCCATTTCTGCCTGTCAGTCCCTTTGGTCTGGCCTCAATGTTTTTCACTGTTAATATTCAAGGCTTTATTAAAGATAAGTAGGTCCATGGAAGGAAAAAGATGTCCTCAGATCAACAATGAAGCAGGAGAAAAAAATCGTAGTTTGCCCAAAGTTCCTGGGTACTCTTCAGCCTCCGTAGGGACTCACAGACACCTTCTGGAGCTGGTCCTTCACCTGTGTGCTAAGCTCCACCAGCCCCAATCCTGATCTATTGGGCTGACCCTCTGGCTTTGGCCCCAGACATCCTGGTGGTGACACTAATGAGAAGACAGGCACAGGTTCCCAGCTACCTTGACCTGGGTGATGGGGACACTTTGCAGGCTTGCCTGAAGCCAGTTGAGGCTGACCCTCCCTCCAACCCAGGGATTGCATCTGTCCTATCTGCACAGCTGTTCAAGGTCCTCACACACTCTGACAACCACGGGCTCATCCAATGGCTCCAGAAGACCGCAGGAATGGGATGATTCTACACTAACCCAAAAGATACCCCAAAAGGCAGGACATGCAATGGTTAGGAATACTGATACCAGTCAGTCCAATCAGGATTTGACTCCCACTGTCATTTACCAGGTCTGAGACCTGGTAAATTAGGCACGTTTAGTCTTAGTTTCTTGTTTATAAAATCTATTTATTTACAAAATCTATCACTTCATAGAACTGAACAAAATAATGTGAGTACCCTAGCATAATGTCCACATATGTGGTTGCTCTTACCCCCAAACCTCATCTTTGGGGTGCATAAGGGCCTAAGAGGGGCCCTGACAACCCACCATGACCTAGAGACAACATACTTTGCTTTTGTGATTCTGAGAATTTAGGTCACTACGTATTTACTACTTCCTTGCAAACTTCCACCAGAAGCGGAGGCCACTGGCTCTTTAACTGGAGACCCCCTGTTCACAGAATCACGGACCCTTAGCTATGGGCCCACTTTGGCCCTGCATGTAGTCCAGGCTTTAGCTTTGGTCTCCTGAGCTGGTTGTCCTGGACTCCAGCTGCCTGACCAGTGGCTTTCTTGGACTGGCTCTCTGGCACTCTGCTTACAAGATGAAAGGCACTTGGACCAACTCTTGCTTGCGCAGGGCCTGGCGGGAGGGATGGTGCTGCAGGCCTGCTGCTGGGAGGACTAACAGGACACTCTGATGTGGGAACATGAAACTGGTGGAAGGGTTACCCGATCCACGGAGGGCTTGGCGGGGGTGGGGAACCTGGGGCCCAGAATGTCATGAGAGAGTAAGGCAGTATCTGTTGGCCTTTTTACCCTGGAAACAAATGTCTCACACGAGTGGACCCCACCCATGTTCTACAAAATGAGGAAGGGGAAGGAAAAGCCTAGGGGAGGCATTTGCTCAGCGTTGAAGAGGCTGGAAGTTGGGGAAGACCCTTACACTGCGATGGAGAGAGAACAGGCATCCCCCTCCCGCACATCTACAAGCCTTTAAGAGACCAGTGACTTAATTTATTATGTCCAGTGCTTTATTTAACATAAATAGTCTCATAAGAGGAGACATAAACATGTCCCCAGGCCAGTACAGAGTACGTGTGTGTGTGTGTGTGTGTTTATGAGGAAGAGATATGTGAGGTCCCTGATCGGTTCTCTGAGGGGGTGGCCGGTCAGGCAGGGCCTGGGCCAATCAGTAAGGCAGATGAGGTCCTCATCCTGGGGTCCTCACTGCTCCTGGGCGCCCCAGGAGATGTAGTCTGGCCGTGTGGCTGCGTGGTACTCATCGATGAGCTGCTGCACCACCTCCCTGGATGTGTCCAGCTCGTCGAAGTTCTCTTTGAAGATGTCCTCCTTGCGGAACTGCTCCAGGAAGGCCTCCCGTTTCCGCAGCTTGTCATACTGGCGACAGGTCCGTTCGAAGAGCTTGGTGTGTGCAGAGAGCAGAGGTCACAAAGAACTTAGAGCAGCAGTATGGCCCAGAAAGCCAGGGAAGCAAGGCTGGGCAATCCATACGTTAAGAGAGCAGAAGCAGGGGCAGCAGGGATGCGGAGAGGTGAGGCCCAACCAGGGAAGCAAATATGGGAAGACATGTGTAAACACTGAGCCTCACCGAGGAGATGCTGGTGTGGTTGGCCATCATGAGCCCACTGACCCGGTGGGCCGAAGGCAGGTAGGGAGACTTCCTTGACAGGGCCACCTGGATGCTGGCAGGGCCCCAGGGGATGAAGTTGGCCAGCTTCCGTTCCCGGATCCTCTGCAGACTCTTGTGGACCTGGGGGGAGGGGTGCACACAGCAGTGGTGGTGGTAGCCTCTCCTCTACCCCTGCGGGGCCCGGGGGTGGCACGAAGGGGCCTCACCTACCTGGGTGGGGTCCACCTCCCCCTGGATGATGTTGAGGATGGCGATGTAGCAGTGGTTGGTCTGGCGATCCCGGCC